>PVIY010039676.1:0-22934 GCA_004026745.1 Myrmecophaga tridactyla
CCCTTGTCTTTAATAAAGAGTATTCTGTAATACAGGGTGCATTCAGTAATTAGGGCACAGACAGAGCTTCTGGTTTCCACTTCTGAGATACCCACTTTTGAAAGCCATAGAAGATAAAATGTTCCTAAAATCGAGGCTTATTATTTAAAACTGTGTGTACAATAAAGGTTTAGTTTCAAAGATTTAATGGTTTGACATGAAAGTATATCAATACATCATGGAACTGTGAATGAATACTCAGATGAAGTATGGAAACCTATAAATTAATGTAAATTAATGATGATTAGAATATCTATCAATTATTAATGTCATTCACTAGAGTTATATTTTTTTAAATATACTTGATTATTTACATCGACTGGTATATTTGGCCCTTGCCATGCTTTCTGAACCTGGATTGTGGGAGCCTAGGATGTACATATTGGTGGACTCCTATAGCACTTAGGGTTTGTTTCCATGCCTGAAAAATTTGGGGAATCTTATTAGAGACAAGGTAACAGTGCTGCATATCATGAGATGATATCGGCCTCTACACCAGAGTCTCTGAGTAGTTATAAGAGATAATGCGTGTGACATAAATTCCCAGAGGTAGATGGAAAGTCTTATTTATATCTCTACAGGGAGCTGAATAAATTAAACTGTTCAAGAAGTCCCAGATTCCTGGAAAGAGTTAGAGACATGGCAACACTCAGCACAATGGAACAAAGAGTGAGTCAAAGTTATCTCCAATGATCAAAAGATTGTTTCCAAATTCATTAATGAGAACTGGTTAAGAGAAATCTAACTACTGGGGGAGAAAAGGTTTTGGAGTGGTTGCTATTTTCATAATGTAGTCCTAGGGCATAGCAATTACTATTCTAACAACTATATAATGTAGTAGCACATGGGGAAGTAAATTTTTTAAAAAGGACAAACATAAAAGTCATAAATGCTCTATGCTTAATTTCACACAAGTTTTTGAAAAAGGTAGGGTGATATTGACAGGGCAATATTGCTCAGAATGGGAATTCAGAGCGGGTACCTCTTTTTAAGGAAGGGTGAAAGATATTCGGTTAATATGTCCCCACAAAACTGTAGAGGTCAGTCATACCTTGTAGAGAGAAAGAGACAAAATAGAAAAGCAATCGGACAAGACTATAGCATGGTGATAATATTAAACTTAGAAAAGCCACATCCTTATGAAGTAAACATTAAATAGAGGCAAAAGCACCCATGATCTAGATAACTGTGCTTTGAACAAAGATCTGAGGATGAGTTTGGGAGGGTTTGATCCACAGGAGTGAGATTGAATTAGAAAGAATTTAAGTTATGTTTAAAAAGGTGAATTTGAATCGTGATGAAGAGAGCCTCTGGATATCAGACACCTGTTACCTCTCTCAGTGTCTTTAGTTAGGTTAAGAAGGTCCAAATTTATACTGCTGTAAGCTTTCAAAAGAAACCACTGAAAAATCCCCAGGACCATCTTTAAAATAGGACATGAAATTGATGAAGGCCTTCTTCACAGCACACTTTAATAAGAATTTTAAGAAGCAAAGATGTGGAGTAAATTATATTTTCTTTAACATGGCCAGAGCAATGTTTCTAATAGATTGATATTCGCCCTTATATTTCTTGTCTCTAAGAAAATAGTGTGATAATTTCTAAATCATCCCCAGCAATATTTAATAAGATTTATAGAATTAGTAATTTAAAAACATAATCAATGTCCCAAACAGGTTAAAGCATAAATTCTATGCTCAACTTCAAAATAAAATGTAAATAAAATAAATCATTTTCTAGAAAAATATAAATGCGAAAAATAACTGAAAAAAGAGAGAAAATTTACAAGACAGACCATTCGATAGAGAAGAAAGTTGTAAAACACAAACATGCATTAAAAAAAAAAAACAACCTAGACCCAGATGATTTCCCAAGTGAATTCTTTCAAACATCAACAAACCAGGTATTTCTAAAATAAAACATAAAATCCACCATAGCATTTATATATAGAGAGAAGTGTTTCCAAACCCTTCTTACAAATCTAGCATACCATTTATTCCAAATCTGACAAAGTTAATACAAACAAGGAAAACCATAGACCAATTTCACTAATGAATATTAGTAAAGCAAATTCAGTAGCAAGCTAAAAATATAACGAGCCATGACCAATTGTATTTCGTTCCAGGAATACAAAAATCATTCAAGTGAAGAAGACAATTGTTCTGCATGTATCAGCCAAAGCAATTAAGTAAGAGAAAAATAAGATGCTTAATTATTGGAAAGGAAGCAAAATTATCACCACATGCAAGACATTTAATTTTAAAGCAGGAATACCCCCCAAATTATAGTGGAAACAATAAGTCAGGAAGTTGAATGAAAATAAAATTTAAAACAAAAAATAAATATGTCTCCTACATAGAAATGATAACAAATTGATCAATACAATGCCACTGATATTAGCAAAACAAACAAACAAAGAAAAGGAGATAAAATACCTAGGAATAAACTTTAACAAGTCCATGTGGAAAATATACTATTTATGGAATTTAAAAATAACTTCAACACGTGGAAAGAAATATTATTCATTTACTTAAATAGGAACACAAAAAGATGGAGATATTAGTTTTTCCTGAAGGAAGTTATATGTTAACATTTATCCTACCCTGAATGTCACATTTCTATTTGTTAGAACAGAACAAATAAAAATAATGATGACTAATTTTTAAAGCACTTATTATATATACTAGGCAGCCTCTAAGAACTTAACACAATTAATATAATACACCTACCCCTTCCGACACACACATGCAAAATCAACAAGGCAGATACTAATAAAACACACTTTTTAGAATGAGAAACTAAAGAAAGAGGATAAATAACTTTCCCAGAGGCATACAGCTAGTAAATTGATGGACTGCCTGGGATTTAAATGTATAGTCTGGCTTCAGAGTTCATACTCTTTTCCACTGTGTTCTAGAACCTCTCTACGGACATAAATTCACACAGAAAACTATAAATGGAAGAATGGGCAGGAAAGTTCTGAAAGAAGAAATATCAGGAGAGAGTAATTGTACTTTTGGATATTAAAACAACAAATCTACAGTAATTAAAAGACTTATGTTTAGCATTAGCATAGGAATAAAAAAATAGATATAAATAGAACTCTGGGTGAAATATGGAGTATTAGTAAATACTATTTGAACAAATCAATAGTCTTTTAGGGAAAATACAAAATTAAACCTGAATTCCTGCCTTACACCTTATACCACATTCTGGCCAATGGATTATACTTTGATTAGCAAGGCTTTAGTGTATGAATCAGTTGCAAAGATTTTAACTAGAAAAACTCAAGTATTAGAAAAATTTGCATTTTACAGGGGAGTCTTAAGTTCCAAACTGCTATAGAATCCAAAGAATCAAGCCCATGAGAGGCAGGACGATTACTCATCTTAAACAGGACGTTGCCCAGTGCCCATATATAAATGGCAAGCCCATTCAAGAACAGGCCCTACTTGGCAACTTTGTTTTAATAGGGATGTTCCTAGTCTGATAATTTGGGTACTTGCTTGTAATTACAAATAGCTTGGGAACCTGAAGTTTTGGTTGAAGATCTTCTTCCTGAATTAATTTATAATAGAAAGAGAAGAGTAATTGAAAAGAACTGCAGTTACACTATGGATTGAGCTATATACAATTTATCTATTTTACTAAACAAAGTAATATATAATTATTACATATTTCTGATATACACTAATCATACTGAACATGGATGAACCTTGAAAACATTATACTAAGAAGCCAGTCACAAAAGACCATATATTGTATGGTTCAATTTATTTGGAATATCCAGAATAACCAAATCTATAGAGACAGAAAGAAAATTATGGTTGGGTGCTTAGGGCTGGGTAGGTTGGAGGAAGGAGGAAGTGACTTCTAATGGATGTGGGTTTCTTTTTTGGATTTTAAAATTAGATTGTGGTGATGATCTGTTCTGGGAACATATGGAAAGTCTTTTGAATCATACACTTTAAATGGGTAAATTACGTGAAATGTTAATTTTATATCAATAAAACTGTGAAACAATGTAATGGGTGAATATGAGAGATTAAGAAATAGAATCTAAAAGAAGGGGATTCATACAAGGAGGCACCAGAATATTTAACGTGTTTAGCCTTTGAGATCATTCATTCTAAGCTTTTATCTACTATATCCAAAGCTTAAATTTTGGTTATGTGGACTGAGAGGTTGGTTGGATTAGGAGAAGTATAGTGTAACATTTTGAGTGAGAACTTGGGCTCTGACAGTAGACAGTAACAGTGTGAACATTTGCTGGCTAACAAGTTCTAACACCTTGGACAAGTTACTTAATTTCTCTGTATCTCATATTTAGAAAATAAGTTTTCATATTTAGAAAATAAGAATAAAATCTCAAAACAGGATTAAATAAATGAGATTATTGGCATAACATTACCACTGCAAAAGTGGTAACTATTATTGTTCTTTTATTAATTGTTCTGATTCTAAATGAAGTTCACAAAATGCTATTGCCTACTCATAAGATTGGCGACAGAACTGGTAACATTTAGTTATAAACATCAACAGTATATTATTTCTTTAAAAAAAAGAGAGAAATCACATTTTATAATTCTAAACATTCTCTTCTTTATGCCTTTGGGGAGAAAACTAAAGCTATTATAAAAGAAATAACTTAGAGAGAGTCAGAGGCTTCTTGGTAAACAAAACTCTCTCCTGAAACATTTAGATGATTTAGTTAAGAATGAACTGGAACAACATCAATTGCACTTCTGTGCAATCAGAAATAAATTCCAAAATAACTGGGAAGCATTTTTGAAGCAATGCTTGGGCAGGTGTTTACAATCTGAAAATGGGATAAGGTAGGATAGAATAAATTCAACTATGAAAATAATACTCTCACCTGCACAAAGTGCATATGAAACTATGCCTTTGTGTGATAAACAAAACACTCCACAATCTCTACACATTATATATTGGGTCATCTCAGACGTGCTTTTCTGTTTCTTTGCTCAAACAATTGTCTCTTCTACAGAAAATTGATTTGTTTTCTGATACCTGCAGAAACTACTGCAAGAAACACCAAAGAGTAACATTTTTCAGAAAGCTCTTTGACCAAGTAAAAGTGTCCTACACTTGGTGGGTGTGTATGTGTGTTGCACACCCACATATGTATATCGTATCTCCATGTACAAGTTTAGGAGATAGAGAAGGAGGGGAAAAAGACCTAAAATGACAGAAATGTTAGAATTCTTTGTTATCTTTACCCTATGATTTTTTTTTCTTCAAAAATGGATAAGGAGGCTTCTAAATTGGCTCCATGTTTTAAAAGCATCACCAAAATATACGAATATATAATCATGCGCTTAGCATAAAATACATTATGCCATATAGTAATTTATTGTTTGCATGTCCATTGCAATTCTTCTTGTTATCAGAGAAGTTGTAGCTTTATTGAAAAATCATGCATAAAGTACCGATTCTCATATATCCCCAACTATTAACACCTTGCATTAGTATATTACATTTATTACAATTGATGAAAGAATATTTTTATAATTATACTATTAAATGTAATCCATGGTTTACATAGGGTTCACGGTATGTTTGTTTGCACAGTCCTATGTTTGTTTGCTTTTTCCTACTAGACAATTATCAAACAGAAAACCTAAGTGCTGGACCTAGAAGTAGTGTTGGACAGTAAGTTTGTATTTGATAATATGGTGTTTGAAGGAAAAAAGAGGGTGTTCTTTTTCAGTGGCTTATTTATATTAAGAATGAGCAGGTTTGACCATAAAATTTCTTAAAGAATAATTCTAGCTTGAATCTAAGCTAGATTCACTGAATCCAACTTTCTCCAATTTTAATCATACCAAAGATTTCTATCGCAAGTTGGGTATCTTTTCAGTTTGGAAGGATTTTGTGGAAGGGAAGAGGAAGGGGCACTGCCTCCCTCAATGGACAGTGTGCCAAGGGTGGCCTGGGTGGCCAAATTCTGCTCTTTGATTTCCTTGTGATTTTTTTCAGAAGTTCCTTGTGTCATCAGAGCACTTTGCATCTTTGTCTATTAAAGCATATTTCTGTGTAGCTTGCTGTATTGTCATTGGAGAGTTTAGTATTGCATTAAGTAAATTGCAATGTAGATATTGTGTATGAGGCACATGAGGCAGATTACACACATATTAAGTGCCAGATCTTTCGTCTACATCATTCTGAGTATTTGATTTTGACATTCTCCAGGGCATATAAAAATTTTCTTTCAACTTTTTATTTTCAGTACTTTGGTCAGTGCCTGAAACATAAATAATAATTCCATATAAAATTATTTGTTAGTTAATTCATGTTACTTTAGCTGCACACATAGGAATGCCTGGGGTTTAGATAGTGTTTCGTTTAGATAGATACCCAATTTATGTTTTGTTTTCTGGATATATATATTTTTTAATTTTATGGGCTTACACCATGTTTTAACAGAAAATACAAGAGGAGTCATGAGAATGGAATCTGTTCTTGTAAGACTACAGACCTGAAATTAGATGACCAGATTTGAGTGATATCCAGCCCATTTATTTCTTATATGAATACCACTGGGGAAGTCAATTAACTCCTCTAATCCTCAGTTTCCTCACTGAAAAAAACAGACTAACAGTCACTATCTCATCAGGTTCTTGGGAGAATCAAATAAGTAATGCATGTGAATGATAAAGCACTATGGAAATGCTTGCTAATATTTTTCATTTTCCATGTCTGAGAGAGCATATGACTTGTGACTCTCAGAACCCAAGGGGGAGAAGAGGATTTAATGCATGTTTATTGATTTCTGACAGCATTTTAGGCCTCATATAAAGCAGTATATATATATATATATATATATATATATATATATATATATATATATGCATATTGATAGACGGATAAATCAGTCAGAGAGAAGTATTGAGACACTGGACAACCAATATTTGCCTGCTTTTCAAAGCACAGTAAATCTAAATCTATGTCTCAAATTGCAGCCAGCTTGTCTAAGAATCTGCAGCACATGTTCTCTTCTATTATTGAAGGAGACAGCTGCCCCATCAATGTAAATTTTATTGTAAAATTGTTTAATAGAATTCGCAGTTATAGGAGGACAAACACACTTGACATACTAATGGAGGATCTGAATTTGATATGTGGAGACAAACAGGCCTGACAGACAGCATCAGTTATTGTTTCACAAAGAAAGGTGAGCAATATAAGAGATTATCAATGAAAGGAAACCCCTGCTGATCCATTGCTACCATCCTTGCTAACCAAGATAGTAAAACTAGGAGTTTGGAGTAAGTCCTTAAATTTTTGATACCGTAAGTAAATGCCAAATGTATATTTTATCTCATTGTATTCAAATTTTCGGTACCATTTTATACCCAGGATCCTTAACCCCTGTTTTTACGATGCTACAATATTCTTACTTTTCTTCAAACACTTGTCTCCTTCGGTGCATACTCAGTAATTTCTCAAGTCTTGGTGGATATTCTCTGAAACTCAGCCCTTGGCCAAAGGCGAATTTACAATTTTCAGCTATTGTTATGATCCAAATAACACTTCTATATGTGTAATTTCAAACACTTGTATTAAGCTCCGGTTTATCCATTGAATGCCAGTTCTCTAATTCCAAGTATTTAATGAATATTTCCACTTGAATATTTGGATGTCATCAGAAAATCAACATGACCGTAGTCAATAGACTTCCCTCTAAACTGAATTGTTTCTCCAATCCTTTATTTCTGTTCATCTAATCCTTGTAGTACCATCACTCTGGAATCTATGCTAAATACTGTGGTGAAAGAAATCTTCTTTAACACACTATTTATCAAATCTCCAATCATTCTCTTGCTTAAAAACTTTCAATGACTCCCCACTTCCTAGGAAAAAAAAAAAATCCTATTGGTTATAAGTTTCTTGAAAGAGCAGGGACTACTGTGTTCTATTAATCTCTTTATCTACCACATCTAATCTCATGTTTTGCACATCTTAAGTTATGGAAATTGCTTATTGAATTCAATTAAACTTCTACTCTCAATATTTCCTCAGCTGGCCCATTTTTAACATCCCAAATAAACCTACAGTGGCTCTTTACAAATAATCTGTTTCATGCCACTAGTCAAGGGTCTTTCCCCTACAAGTGCCAAGCTCATTTTTCCCCTCATTTTGGACATGATACCTCTGCTTTTCTCTGTTCAGGTCTCACCATTTTTCAAAATCCCCCTCACATAAATCCTTCCATAATTCTTCTAGTCCACATTACCTCTATTTCCAATGAACTCCTAACACTCCATTTTGTGCTCTTTTAACAGAGTTTGTAATTATTATAATCCTAAATATTCCTGTCAATTCCATCTTCTCTGTGACTTTTTTCTTTCCCTTAGTTTTAAATGTTTTATTTTACTATTTAACTTTTGAATTGCTTACATTTTTCCCAGAATATTCCTTTTGAGTCTGCAATTACATTATAAAAATTTAGGAGGGAAGATGCTGTCATAGTTTCTTGTATCATGTCCCCATCTTCTAAAATATGTTATGGAAAAAATGAAAGGCTCAAAAATATTTGTTAAATGAAAAAAATGTACATTTGTTAGATGAAAGAGTGAATGTGGAAGAAAAGGAAATATATAGAAGAGGTATTTATTTCAATTAATAGCTTTGAAACATAATTGATGGTGGAAAAAAAAGCATCACATTGAGAATTCAATGCTTTTAAATAGTTTTTTTTAAGAAAATATTTTCCTTTCTTATCTGCCCAGTAACTTAATTAGTCGATTATGTAAGAAGAGCATAAAGGCTATTGTTTCTATACCCTTTTTATGTGGCTCCAGTGACTGATTATAAAAGTCATTAAATGTTATATATTAGCTAAAGAAGGAAATGGGAGAACCAAAGAGAATTGCTAGACCACATTAGAGACCTATTTGGAATTATTTCGGTAAAGTTTGCTCTAAGGCTGGCAGAATTCATATATATCTTTCCCTACTGTGATTTTGAAACCAAGAAAACAGAGCTATTTGAATAGCAGATGAAGACACTGCGCCCTTACTCACCTTGTTTCTGACCCCTTTGTAATGTTATCTCTCACAAATGTAATCAGGTCAGGACTAAATGAAAGGGATTTTGCTTTGCAAAACATTCTGTCATTTTCCTGGCATTAACAGATTGAACTGTTTCACTGAGACTTAATGCATACCTCATCAATTCTTCCACCCAGACCTGTTAATGTTTAACATTCTATATGCTTTATCAATGGACTCTGTATGTTTCTTCCTTGGAAAACATTTATATTTGAGTGAATTTAATAGGATTTACTCCCTTCTCATAAGTAACAAATCCATTTATATTTGCAATAAATCTCACCAAATTTATTTCCTATAAAATATGATGATTTAGTAAGGGATTGGAATGTCAAAGTAAAGGAGACTGTTCTGCTGTCAATGAGATATTTAATATTTATTTGAATGTAAGAGCCCTTTGAGGTGACACTTTTAAGAGAGGTGGAACATGCCTGTTTTACAAGTTTTATATGTGATTTTATATGCTGTCCTATTTGTTCATAGTTTTGGGGTGTATTTCTGTGTGGTGTGTATGTATATGCATGTATTAAGGGAGAAGACACAACTTAATATGTAACTTGACCAAATGGAAAAACTGGTAACTGTTTTGTAATAGGTATTATCATTTCTTATATAGTTGGGCTATATGTTGTTTCCACAGCTGATAGAGTGTGAAAACCATGGGATTTGAGGAGAATGGCCATGATCTCAAGTCTGGCTCTTTTTCTCAATGGTCTTATAAGTTGTGAAGGCAATTTCCATACAATATCTAGGTTTTAGTTATGTCAAATGGTAGGAATAAAAAACTATTTCATGGGGATTAGTGAAGTTAACTAGATAATACAAATGGAAAGGTTTTGCATAGAAGGAGATATAATATCTATATTTTGATAATTATACTTAAAATCCAGAGTCCATCCTGTGGTCTTTAAAATTCTCATGAACTGATTGTAACCATCCACCTGACACCTCATCTCCATCACTTTACCTCTAGCTCAGTTTACTCTAATCACATTGGCCAGCTTGTATTCCTCAAAAACACACAGCCCTTTCTGCCTTAGGGCCTTTTCATGTGCTATTCCTTAAGCCCCAAATGCTTTTCTCTCATCTTGCTTGACTGGTGTTCTCATTTCATTCAGAATTCTGCTCCCATATTATCTCCTGAAAGGAGAAAACCTATGAAATAGGTTTTCACTACTTGGCCTATTTAAAGTGGTGTCCATTTCTCCATCACTTTGTTTTAATTTTACCCTGTTTTATTATTTCTATAGTGCTTATCACCAACTGATAGTATGTACTTTCTTTTGTTTATTTTGTCTTGCTTTCTACAGTTAAACTCCATGAGAATGGGGATTTTGCATATCTTTCTCACCACTGTCAACCCAGCACCTGGAATAATATCTGGCAATAATAGCTGCCAAATACATATTTATTTAAATAATGCATGAGTGAATGAATGAATGAATTTTCATTGAATCATTACTCTGTTGAGGCAATCTGCAATGTGCTTTATATGGATTATATAATTTAGTCACTAAAATAGTTCTTTTATTATTCCTATTTTATGAATGAAGTAAACAAAGATGTCATGAGATTCATTAACTTGCAGTGGAGGAAAAATATAAAGCCTATATTTTTGGTCACTGCTATAAAGGCACTATATAGTGTATTCAACCATGTTGATAGTAATTGGTGTTTGAACACACTGTCAGAAAATAGGATGTCTTGACTACCAAAAGCCCATTTATATAGCTTAATCTATTCCCAAAAGAAATGAGCGTGTTCAGTGACTAGAATCTCATGGAACTCATAGACTCTCATAGAAACTCCGAGTTAGAATAGTTTTGATATTCTCAAAAGCTACCAGATGAACATAGTTGAACAAGAATTCAAGGAGGCAGGAACTCGTGTTTTCATAGGTGACAAAGATGTGACTTACCTGCAGGTGGCCAGCTATTGTAGCGATATGCAGGGCAGTGAGGCCACCATACCCAACCTGCTGAATGTCAGCTCCACTGTGAAGCAGGGAAGTAATCAATTCTGTGCTGTCCTATAAGGAAAGACATCTTTAGTGTTACTTTTCCACTAATAGCAGGTTCGAAAGCTGTGCATCAGGATGTATTGATTCCCTGACTGCCAGCCAGTTTAGATGTGCAAAGAAAACCTAAGCGTGATTTGTGGTATAAGAGCACATCTGATAGCAGAGAGCAGCTCTTGGATGGTTGAAATGTAAGATCAAATGACAGGGCCGTTCATCTCCAATCAATCCTCCACCACTGGACCATGAAGGGCAGAAAGGACTTAACTATGATGAGGCGCTTGCAAACTCAGCTCAATCTTACATGTAGGTCACTAGAAAAATATGCTTTCTCCAGCAATTAAAATTAACCCCAAAGGTCAACAATGTTGCAGGAACAGTTTGAAGATTTAATTTTTTCTTTTAGAGTTTAAGAAGATGAAAGTTGTCATCTAAGAAGAGAGTATGAACCAAGTATTGAACTAACTACAGCTCAGTGGACCATTTCATGATGGTTCAGTAATTTCTTCTTTCCTAGTATATGGTGTCATGGGCCCTATACATAATTAATCAGTAGTGTCTTTCTTAACTTGAATTATTTTAACAATTAAAATGTTTGAACCAATATTTGAGCCTCTGAGTTAGAATCATTTACACAATAACCAAAGTAATCTTTACTTTCTTTATACTATTATTTGCATTCTATCTTCAGAGAGACATGGAACTAACAACATTAATAGCAATTAACATTCACTGAAATGCTTGTAATACAACCTTTATGCATTAGCTTATTTAATCCTGGCACATGATAGGACTTCAATAAATAGTTGTTAAATGAAAAAGCAAACAAAAATGAAAATATAAAAAATTCTCATGACAACTTTATAAAACAGCTACTATCATCAACTTCATTTTATAAATCACATAGTCAAATAAGTGAGGAGAAGGATTATACATTTACAAAGCTTCAGATTTGGAAAGAAACTCAAAGGTCTACATATTTAACCTTTTTCCTTAAAGTAAGAATTCAAGCGATGGCTTACCCAATACTTGGCCTTTCCACATCTTCTCAAACACATTCAGTGCCTAGAGTCTCAATTCTTTATGGGATAACATATTCCATTTGTGAATTACATACTTACAATTTAAAGTAATATATATTAGGAAAATTCTCCCATTATAAAAGAAAATCTACATTGTTATTTCTGTCACATATAAATGAAGATCTCGCAGAAATTATGAAAAAACTTTGAAAAAAAATCCAACAGCAAAATTAATATAATATTTTCCAAATCTTCCCTTCCATCTGCCCTTCTGAGAAAGTTTAAAGATAGGATCTTCAACTTTTACTGTTCCATTGGCTCCTTCTGCTCAACCTCTAAACTCATTCTCCCTTCTTAAACAGTTCCCTTTTTTCACTTAAGCTAAGCAATCATTTATCTATCCTTGCTTTGATTTTCCAAACTTTTGTAAAAATGTATTAATACTCACTGCTGACAACTTCTATCTCATTTCTTTGTTAATCTCTAGCTGAGCACACCTAACTCTGTTGAATAAATCACTCTGCGCACATCATATTCCATAGATGTTGAACCTTGCTTTTCTTACCAACTGAGGCAAATTCCTTTGTCCATTGTCTTGTATTATCAAGAGAAACCACCATACCCTCTTCTACTACCTGAGACACAAAAGACTCATTTTCTTGAAATCATCTATTCTATTTCAGTAGGTAGCCTCCTGTTTACCAAATCCAATGTTTTTGCTTTAATCATCCTACTCTTCTCTAGAGTTTGATCACTCCTTTCTTCCTGAAATCTTCATCTTTATTGCGTCCCTAATACCATATAATCCTGAATTTTTTTCTCTTTGTCTTTCTTTGTTTCTGTTTGTCTTCTAAAATTGGGTGATTTGTGAGTTTAGCGCTGTCTTAGTTCTGCTAGGGTGCTATCAAAAATTCCACACAATGGATTTTGGCTTAAACAATGGAATTTATTGACTTATGGTTTTAGAGGCTAGGTGGCTTGCTTCCTCCCAGGTTGGTAATGTTTTGGTCTACCAGCAATCCTTTGGTGCCTTGGCTTTCCCATTACAAGGTGATGAGCTCTCCTTTTTCTTCTGTGTTCCACTGACTTCTGGCTTCTGGCTCCTCCTGCTGGCTTCCTCTTTTACAAAGCCTCCAGTAATCAGATCAAGCTCTAACCTGATTCATTGGCCACACCCTAACTAAAAATAATATTTTCAAAAGGTCCTATGTAAGGTGGGTTCATACCTCCAGGAATGGGATTGAGAATATGTTTTTTTCCGGGGTACATAATTCAACCTACCAGAGGCACTAAGCCACTTTCTCATTCTATATGCTGCTTTTGGAAATTCTTACTTAACATCATAACTTCACCTTTACCTTTGGTTCTAATTTCTTTGCTAAAAACATGGCAACTCAGATTCAAAATTCAAGCTTGCTCTTGTAAATACAGATTCATAATTTCCTCAGTCTCACCAATCATCTTCTAATGTTCCTTATTTATTTTAATAGCATTTTTCTTATTCCAAATGGTCTAGAGTTTCTTCAGCTCAATCAGTTGCTGATTTCTTCTTGTTTTAACTCTCAAGTACTTCTCATATTCTCTTTATGTCTACCAATACCCTCCATACTATATAGCCTCTCTATTCTTCTTGATTTGACCCTTTTTCATTGTAAACCATCCTCCACTCTGCTGAGTGCAATTATCTTACACTCAGATTTGATCATGGCACCCTCCTTTTCAATAAACCTTTCATACACTTATCAAATTTTTATTGAGCATATAGGTACATCAAGCACTGTTCTAGGTAGTGGGGACACTGCACAGAACAAGACAGTCAAATCTCTGCTGTTTTGGAGCTTATATTTTACTGTATATACATGAGGAGAGAGACAGAAAAGGAAAAAAAACTTTTTATAGAAGCATAAAATATCAAGGGCTATGGGATAAAACAGACAAATAATGAGGTAGCTGCCTTTAATTGGGTAGTCAGATTAAAGCACTGAGGAAGTGACTTTTGAGGTAAATGGTAATTGCCAAACAAACAAGCTAACAAAGAAAAAAAAAAAAAGGAGAAATCCAAGCAAAGTTTTTGAGGAAAAGAATTCCAGGACAGGTACAAAAGCCCTAAGGTGGAAATGAGCTAGGCAGGCTTGAAGACCCCCCCAAAACCCAGGAAAGGCCAGTATTAAGTAGACAGCAAAGTTGAGAGGGGAATAGGAATAGTGTTGTCCTAGATGAGTTCAAAGAAGTTTGATGATGTAATGTCTTATAGACCATACTATGGGGCATTTAGATTTTCTTTCAAGTGCAACAGTGAGCAGGAAACAGCACAAGGTATGATTCAGAGATGGGAAGAATCAGAAAGAAGTAGTTTTTGAGGTAGAAGTAAGATATTTTGTTTTTCATATATTGAGTTTGAAATGATTATAATGTAGAGTTAAGATTGCTAAGTCTAGGTAGGAACACAGCTTTGCCAATATTTGTGTGAACTTGGACAAGTTATATAACCATTTTTGCTAATTTACTTGGCTATAAAAAAGGAGACAATAGTTACATGCATCTTAGAATGGCTATGTTAGTAAATACAAAGCACTTAGAAAACTACCTGATACAACAATACTCAATAAAAGCCAATACTATTGGACACCAGAGTCTGGGGCTCAGTATAGACCTCAATCAAAATTTCCCAATAGGATAGTGCTATGAGTTAATCACCTAGTTCCTCTTTCTTTTTTCCCTATATCTCCTCCAATGATTTTACTTTTTCTGCTTCCATTGAGACAATCAAAGAAATATAACAAAGGAAAAAACTCTGGGTCAGACTGAAAATTAAGAAATGACTACCAGTTCAACTGTGAATGGGAAGCCAGGGACAGCAAATTCTTCCTCCAGGGAAAACAGTACAGAGGAATCAACTGTACCCTCACCAATAAGCTTTAATTTTAAGTGGTTAGGGCTAAAGATATGAGCAGTTTCTGAGATAAACAATAAAGATAATAACTTTTTCCCCCTCCAGATAAACAGGAATTTAAATGCAGGGAAGTGGGAAAGGTCTTTTTAAGTACACAATCATTTGAAAAATAGAAGGGAAAATATAATAGATTTGAGTCAATAAAAATGTTAAAGAACACATAATATTAAAAGATAAATGACAAATTGGAGAATATTCACAACCTATAAAACTGACAAATGGTTTATGTACTTCATACATAAAAAACTCTTACAAATCAGTAGAAAGATGGATATTCTTTCATTCAACAAATATTTATTAATGAATGTCTACCATGTGCAATCACTGTACCAGGCTAAATTAAATAAATTACATGTAAACCATTGAGCATATGAAATATTTATCTATCAGGCAGATTCTAGTAAACACCCATCCATCCTTTCCCGAATGTCTTTACATTTTTTCCTTTATTATTCACAATTGATGGAATTTAAGAGAAAGATAAAAAAAAACTCAATGTTAACCCTTCATACCATGGTTTTATCTTTCAAGTTTGACCTCTGATTGAACTAAATACTTTTTTTATTGAATATTACCAAATTAGAACATTTATCTTACATGGCTATGCTACAGAAAATAATAACCAAACAATTGCTAATTATAAATTACTTACTATGGGCCAAATATCTTGCAAAATGTCTTAGTATAGTAACTATAGTATCTCATTTAAGCTTAACTACATATGTATGAGAAAACATTATTATTCCTATTTCATAGCTGATGATACACAAGTACAAAGAATGTTTAACACTTGCAGAGCCTCAAATAATTTGTAAGTATTGAAACTAGATACAACCAAGGTCCGACTTCTAAGTCCATGCTTAACTCCTGGTTGTCCAAAGTGCTTAGCTGAACCTCTAGCATAGCATCTAATATCTTCAATTCAACAGACACTGAGAACCTTTTATGTAGATATCCCACATATGGCATAGTGTCCTGAACTGAAATACTTGAATGAATTATTTTTACTAGGGCATATGAATGGACCATTGACAAGAACTGTTTGGGGTACCCATTTTCTATAAAAAAATAATATTCCCCTTTTTAGGATTTCATTAAGAGAATAATCATACTAATTTCTCAAATTTGCAGAGTAATATAGAAACACTAGCTATACTTAAACCAGAGATGTTCATAATTTCTGCATATGTAGCTCAGGTTTCAAAAAAGACAAGCTCATTTCTTGACTTCAGTCTCATGGAAAAACTTGAAATGAGGATATACTTTTGTTGCTCATTCCACATAAATTGTATTTTATTTACAAGCCCACAATTTTTCTTTCCTACTCTCCAGGAAAATTTGTCCTAATGGTATAATTTTAAAATTCAGCAATATGGTACACCCACCTGTTATAAAGGTATAAAGTATGAACATTAGGCTAATTTTGAATATTATAAAGCTGATCTCATTTATTACTTTGCTTTGTGATCATAACATATTATTAATGGCAAATTTTTTTAAAGAAGACTTTTAAGTCTTATGGAGGGAGTAGTCTTCTCGAGACTTGGCAGATTTTCCTTTAGGCATTCCCTAGGCAACTTTATTATGATTAAATAGGACTCATAGAAGCATTCTAAAGCGTGGGACAGATAAATCCTCTGTAATGCACTCATGTGTACAATATTTATTAGTTTTTAAAAGAAGAAAATCCATGTTTGGAAGAGTGAGGCCTGGACAAAGGAGCAGTCAAACTATAGCTTTGAAGAAATAGGAGTTGGAGCAAAATGGTCCTCCAAATTTTAGTAAATGGGTGGAATTTTTTTGTATTAGTAGCAACTCTAAGTTCGTACCACCTGTGAAACTCTAATGCAGCATCTAATATCCTGCCTGTGGTAGGCTGTGATTGTTACTCTGGATAAATCCACTAGTATCAGATAAACCATATCCTCTACTACCTTTACTTAAACTAAAGAAAGATTGTTAACAAGGTTTGTTGCCAATTTTAGGTCAGAAAAGAAATAAACTGGACCTTTTTGAGTTTAAAACTCCACTTCCTTCTGATTATGAAAATAACATACCCTTTGTGGAAATTTTAAAACATGGCAAGCATTCACTTACACTTTTTTCCATTGAGCTGTGGGATTTATGTCCCTTCCTCTCAAGCCTAGGTGAGTTTGGGACCAGTACAGTGTGGCAGAAGTGAACTATGTGTCTTCCAAGGCTAGGCCATAGAAGACCAAGTAACTTCTTCCCTGTTTGTTGGAAAACTTGCTCTTGGAGTCCTGAGTTACCACAGAACCGTCACAAATCACTTTCAGGCTTTCTTGTCAATGGACGCAGCTAAGCCCATCCTTACTGTCATCCCATCCCATATCCAAAATATGGGAGGCATTGAGAGGATTCTGATACCCCTGGTGATTGATTAACCCCTAGTCATTGTCAGCTGAAACATTAAACATTGTGGAGAAGAATCAAGCCATACCCACTGTGTCCTGTCCAAATTTCTGACCTGAGAATACATGAACATAATAGTTGCTATATTATAGCACTAAGATTGGGGTAAGTTTGTTATGTCGCAATAAGTAACCAGAACATTTTCTACCCCAGTGTATAAAATATAGAAAATAAAGAAAAGGAATACAAAATGTAAATAATCAGTATTCTAGTTTGCTAGCTGCCAGAATGCAATATATGGGAAATGGAAAGGGTTTTAAAAGGGAGAATTTATTAAGTTGCAGTTTACAATTCTAAGGCCATGAACATGTCCCAATTAAAGCAAGTTCTATTAAAATGTCCAAATTAAGGCACCAACAAGAGGTTATCTTCATTCAAGAAAGGTCGATGAAGTTCAGGGTTTCTCTCTCAACTGGAAAGGCACATGGCGAACATGGCGATGTCTGCTAGCTTTCTCTCCAGGCTTCTTGTTTCATGAAGCTCCCCCAGGGACATTTTCCTTCTTCATCTCCAAAGGTCTCTGGCTGTATGGGCTCTTGTGGCTCTGTCTCATAGCTCTCTCCAAAATGTTTCCCCTTTAAAAGGATTCCAGTAAACTAATTGAGAACCACCTGGAATGGGTGGAGTCATATCTCTGCAGCGATAACCTAATCAAGTTTCCAACCTCTAGTGCTGAATAGGGATTAAAAGAAAAGGTTGCTCCCACAAGATTGTATCAGGATTAATATATGGCTTTTCTAGGGCATATAATCCTTTCAAACCAGCACAACCAGTAATACTGCCATATAATCACTTTATAATTTATGTGTGTTTATTTTCTTCCATTCTTTTTCCCCTATACCTGTACATTCATGCAACTAGATAGAGCACAGACTATCTATCTAGTATGTAGCTGCATCCTCATGGCCCCTCCATCACTGTGTTTGGCTATGTTTCTTAACTTCTTGAGTTGGTTTCTTTTTGTTTCGGTTAAATGGGGATAATCATTGTATCAGTCTCCCATGGGGTTGTTATGAGGACCAAATCAAACAATGCCATAATGCATTTAGCACAATAACTGACATATAACAATTATTATTATCTATTATTATGTACACTACTGAGCTCATACTATATACAAAATTAGGTGATCTCCCTTTTACAAATAAACTCATGAGCATGCTCATGTATGGCAGATGTAAGGATGTGCCACTGAAATCTCCTTTCGAGAAAACTATGCCAGTAGCATGATTAGCTGGCAGCATCCTCAAGTAGCTCTTTCAGGATCCATTTCTACCCAGTGCAGGATTAATCTTATGGGCTATTTTTGCTCTGGAGCTCTCTTGGACTGACAGAGACATTTTCAGGTTTGTATTGTGTTGTGATAGCTTCCCCTGCCCAATCCTATTTTCTTCCTTTTCCTTTCATGGGCATCACTTCCCAATAAACATTTTGCACTCCTAAATCCATTTCAGAGTCTGCTTTTCAGAGAATCCAACTGGCATATCATGAGGTAGTTTTCATTAATGTAAATTTAAATTTTGCCCCAACTGGGATTTGAGCTAAGATCTTTTGACTTTGGAGCCCATGCTTTTCTCAATATATAACATTAAATACCTCTAACTATCCCTCTACTCCCAATTACTGGCCTTTCCTTTGTAAACCCTAACCATATGAACCTCACTTTTAAAGTAGGGGTTTGATACTTTTTGTACTTAATTTATAGGGTTGTAATACACAGCAAATGACATAATGCATGTGTGAAAGATGTAAATTCAAAATCCTCACAAGTGTAAGTTTTATATTCACATTAAATGCATTCTCCTTGGATTGACTATTTCTTTAAGAATACTCATCTTATGTCCCTATCTACTCTGCCCCATGAAATGCTAACAAAAGATTTTTAATTACGAAGTGTCTCAATTTCTTCCTCTGTAAAATTTCAGGATTAAGCAAAATTGTTTCTTTTAATATGCTTTCAACTTATAATATACTAATTTCCCCACAGTGTTACATCAAGCTCCAATTCGGAGCTGAAATTGGGTTGGGAAGATGACTGAGTTTCTCAGTGTGGAAATAGAAATATATAAATAAATATTTCAATAGTATGTTTAAGTATGTTTTGTTGTTGTTGTTAATGCAACTTGCCCAGCACAGAAATTTTTACAGCCTATTTGTGTTTTTAAGGAAAAAAGTAATAAAAGCAGTTTGTAGCCTTCAAAGATATTTAGGCTTCCTCTAGGACAATGGATGATGCAAGCCTTCAATATGAAATGTATTTAGTTACAGCCATTAAAATTTAATGGACTAGAGCTGCCTCATGTGTCGTAGACAAGCCCAATGAAAGGATCCATTAATCAGAATAAAAATAACTGCTCATGAACATTTGCAACTACTTATCTCTTACTGAAATAATTCTGAATTTCTTTAACAAAAGATATAAATTATTAAGTTTCTCTGTGTGATGGAAATATTTGACTTTCTTTGAAATTTTGAAAAAAGAAAGAAAAAAGAGAAGGGACACCCTGTTACATAGAATATCCATTCTCTTACTAGGATAATGCCAACAAATTTGCTTTTGATTTATTTTTTCTCATCACTTCTGTGATCTTCCTCCTTCTTTTTTGCAGTTTCCTCTATCTCTTTTCCCTGTAAGCTGCTTCCTTTTGGTCTTTGAAAATATTCTTAAATCTTCTCATAATTCAGAGGTGTTTTAACAGGGAGGGGCTATCAGACTATAGAGTTTGCAAATATATGCTAGAAAATCATTTTGAGCATTATTCTTTCTTTAATGTATTCTCAATTACAACATTTAATTTATTTTTAAATTTTAATGTCATTTAAAAAGACTGTGAATTTTTATATTTATCCAAAAGGGTAAGAGTTTTAAGAGATTGAAAAGCACTGTTGTAGAAACCTTTGATCTTGCCACCAATCAAGTTGCTGAGTAATTTCTTGCTTTTTGAGAGAGCAAATGATATCCATTGCCTTCAATTTCCTAACTCCATTTGTTTTCAACCAATTTTTAGACCTTATACTCCCACAGATTCAGAAAATATATCCCTTAAAAATATACTTCCAGGGGTGCAAGTGTAGTTCAGTAGTTCAGTGGTAGAATTTCGCCTGCAAAGCGGGAGACCCGGGTTTGATTCCCAGCCCATGCACTTCCCAAAAAACAAACAAACAAACAAATTCAACAAATGGGGCTGCAATAACAGGATATTTACATGGAAAAAGAATGAAATGTGACCCCCGCCATACAGCATACAAATATATGTGTTTCCCCATTTCCAATTCTAATGGCCAAAATAGGACACTACTTTGCCCAATGTCATCCTGATCTACTGCACTTGAATTATTTTTCTTTTTCATACTAAAATGGAATTATAATTTCATTCATTCATTTTTGCAACACATATTTTTGAGCATCCATATACACCAGGAATTGTTCTAAATGATCCAAATAGTATGATAAACAATTCAGAATTGGTCCTTTCCTTCAATGGTGCTTATTTTTATGTTCAGAGATCACAAACTAGCTGCAAGGGGGATAGTTATATGTGGTTTGGCCTGCACAGTATTTAAGATGAAAAAGTTGAAATAATGACAAATGCTTAAATATCAGGAAACTTTGCATAGTCATAAAAATGTCTGGTCCTCAAAAAATTGGCAGATTGAGCAATACTGGGCCTGCGTTCATACAAGGCAGTGGTTAGCTGAACTGGGTAGTGACGTGTGGCATAAATTCTCTACTTACCGCAGTCTCCACCACTTCTTATATTTCAAAAATACATAATCTGTGCCTCCAGTTACCATTTATCATTGCATTTACCATAAATTTGCTGTAATATCTAATACTGTCATTTATTTGTGTTACTTGCCTCATTCTAATGAATGGGAAGTGTGACCCCCTAATCTACAGGAATATATGGAGAAGTAACCAGGTAATAAGAGTGCAAAGAAAGTACTTTGGTGGAGTACCTAATCCAGTTGTGGGAGGGGTCAAAGCAGGTTTCCCAGGAAATAGTGCAGTCTTAAATGTAAGAATTGAAGGAAAAGTTAACATCTTCAGTTAGTATTCTATTAACTTTTCATGCAGAATGTTAATTCATAAAGAAATGATGAAATATTTGGCTATTAAGAAGAAATACAGGTATAAAAACATATCCTAGACATTCTAATGGTGGTCTAATTTGTGGGTATGAAAGTTCTCTAGTTCCTTAAAATGAGGATCAGTATTTAATAGTGTTTGAAAGCTGCCATTAACTGGAGGATTAGTTAAGTCTACAAAGAGTGGGATTCTTTTCTTGAGAATTTTGGGTTTTTCTTCAAAGAATTTTTTTTTTTAATTTGTATCTTGACAAATCCCCACTGGGGAGAATATAATCTTTAGTCAGGACACTTCATTTGTTCAAATACCAAGGTAATCTTGGATTTAAAAGGTCATCAATTTAAGGAAACGGACATTTTAATCTGCTTTCTAAACCAGTGGTTCTCAAATGAGGGCGATTTTGTCTTCCAGAGGGCATTTGGCAACATCTGGGGACATTTCTGCTTGTCACAAATGGGAGTGGGGGAAGTGGCTCCTGGCATCTAGATAAAAGAGGCTAAGAAAACTACTAAATATCCTACAATACACAGCAGCCTCCACAACGAAGAATTATCTGATCCAAAATGTCACTATGTACAATTAGATGGGAACTTGAACTCAAATCAGTAGAAATAATCAACCCTGAAGAACAAAGATACGAAAACAGAAGAAAGTGAACAGAGGCTCAATGACCTGGGGAGGATTATCAAGCAATTGAACACAGGTGCAACTAGATTCCCAGCAAGTGCATTGGGCAGAAAAATATTTGAAAATAATGGGCCCAAATTTCCAAATTTGTTGAAAATCTAAACTTACAAATTTAAGATGCTCAATGAATCCCAAGAAACATTAACGCAGAGAAAACCATACATAAGGGTATTGTAACCAAACTGCTGAAAACTTCAGTTATTTTCTTGTCCTCTTTTATTTTACTTAAAAAATATGAGTGATAAAGTCCTAACCCCCAATCTTATGGATATGAACCTATTTTAATTAGTAAATGATGTAATTCATAAGACCCTTCTAAAAATCAAAAAACAAAAATAAAAACAAAAACAAATGATGGCTAAGTATCTACATGGTATTTAAAAACTAAACATCTGCTCCATTCTTAACACACGATCATTAGGCCAGACCTAGCATGTTTAATTGAAAGAGTTGCCGATATATCCACCAACAAGGTGTGAGGGTTATAGTACTCATTGTGTGTGTTATGAGATTACAATTAGAATGTAAAAAAAAAAGTAAAAGAAAATCCAAAGAAATATATATTAATAACTGACATATCCATCAAAAATATTAAAATCAAGAAAGACGAGGTTCAGAT
>PVIY010039677.1:0-22941 GCA_004026745.1 Myrmecophaga tridactyla
ACTATATAAACTCCAATTATATTCCATACAGTTCATAACAAAAAATAAGGGGTCATTTTCTTCCTGGAGCATGTCCTGAAGTTTTGTAGAATAAAATGTGGATAAAGACAATACAAATTAGGCTCTGGTGAACCATTCTATGTAATAAAGCTTCAAAAACTACCTTAGAAAGCAATCATTTAGACATGCTGTCTGCCACAGAATTGCTCCTATTCCTTTAAATACTGTTATATGAACTCTGTTTTCATCTTACAAATATCTGAAGAACACTGACTGCTATGATATGAAAAAATATGAAATATTATTTATTCTTTGTGACTATGATGGCTTTCCCCCTCTCTTCAAGTATTAAATTGAGTTGTTACCTTAAAAGGCAAAAATTAGAGACTGTATTTGTCCCTGTTGAAACATGGAATAAACAAACAGCTGTGGTTAGTGCGTAGGCATTTAAGCTGTGCAGAATGCAGATTGTGGTTTGGATATCTATTTCAAAAATGGGACACGCAGCATGAGAAGCCATTTCTAAATGAACACAGTGTACAGGTAGAACAAAGGATAAATAAAATCTGGAAGGATCCCTCGATACCTTTGTAAGTATAATGTTAGATAGCTAAACATAGTGATGTTAAATAACCCTCACTCAGACATGTGGGTTGGACAGTTTTTTGTCACATCAAAAAATTAAGGCATATCTGTTTTTGGTCTGTGTGTTTTCCTCCTTACAAAATAGAAAAAGGCCTGCCATTTTGCACCAAGTATCTGCATGTGAAACACAGAAGGCCGTATAGGGACAATAACAAGAATGCCACATTTAATTTCATTCATTGTAATGCTCATTTGAGCTCCCATTGTGTAATAAAGACTGAGCAAGAGAGTGGGCATACAAACTGTTTAGTACTCTGTTCACAAGGAGAAAAATGTGGAGGCCCGATCTATAAAATGTACAAAAGAGAAAATTTTCTGGTGAACTATATGAAGAGGAATGATTTGGAAACCACATCTTTAACTCCTGATCAAATATTCTTTTCACTATACCACAAGTTTGAAATTCCAAATGTCCACCTTTATCTGACCTCGTCAACAAATGTAATGTCATGTCTTAAGTACCTGTACGAAGCTGGTAACAGACACAAAGCTAATCCAGAAAAGAAAGTGAGTAACTCTCTGAAGGAAGCTTTCTGAAGGAAGTAATATCTGGGATGGGTTTAGAAAAAATAATTTTCCCTTGCATGGGGATAGGCATTCCAGGAAAATGTAGGGGGTGGTGGGTCAAGAGGTAAGAAAATTATGATGAGCTTGGAGTCTTGTTGAATATTGCTAGAAAATGAGAGAAATAAATATGAAGGAGTTAGAACAGAAATTATCTTCTCAGATTTTTAATTCCATTTTAAGTAGAGATATATTCAGTTGAAGCCATAAATGAATTAATTATACTCCTAAACCACTGTTTCTATGTCTTCTAGGGTCAAGAGAATGTTGTTCTTATACTAAAATGGGAATATCTACACAGGTATAATTTAAAAAAAGATATAAAGGTATAATAAAAAAAAGATCTAAATCTTTCTAGCCTTGCTCTGTTCCACCACAGCCATTCTCTCAAAGTGTATTTGCACAGCACTATAGTAGTATTTGTATAATACCTGAACCCCAATCCCACGCCATCATCGTCTTTGTTAATCCAGAGAGGATCTTCCTTATCAGGTTTTCCCCAAATCTCTTTCTAAATATATGCTAGAATCAATCTTATTATCAAATGAAGCTAAATATTGCATTTCGATTTTTTTTCTGTTCTCAAAAGAAAAACTGAGCTTTACTTCCTCTACCAGTTCCGGGGAAGGTGCTAACCAAAATGGAATGGCAAATCCAAGGCACTGGGAAATGGGGCAGGGAGACTATACAGGCTATAGAACTTTCCTGCATGGTTGAAGGTGGAAAACAAACCACAATTCCAGCTCTCGTGTAATGTTTAACCACACTTTGGCTGGAATCCTGTTCAAGATTTTCAATCTTTCCATTCTATTTTTAGTTCTGATGGTACATCAACCAAAATGTAATTGCAATTTGTTTTCACATTATTTGAAAAATCTCTGTGCTTGAACCTCAACAAGTAGACCTCTGGGAAATTAGGGAAAAAGCACAATTTTCAGCATCATCTCTAGGAGACAAGTAAGGTTTTTGAATTACCATGTTTAAGTTAAATGACATGTAGAAGAGCTTTACAATTATTTTATACTTTTAACTTTTTACCCACAAATGTAGACACAAGGAATGTTGGCATATTCATAATTTCTGTCTTGGGAAGGAGCAAGCCAAATTTTACCTCTATCCATTGGTTCAGAAAACCTCTATGGACCAGGTTATGATGTGCCAAACAGTGAACAAATACAAATAAGAGAAGCAAGACATGGTCTTTAATTTAGGGATGGAAGAGACAGTCAGAAATGTAAACAGACATGTGCAGACAAGTGTGCAGCCAAGTGTTGTAGAAATTATGAAAGAAATCAGGGCAGCACACTGTTGTGGTATAAATTTGACCAGGGTCTCAGGAAAGAAGCTGTAGGGAAAAGAAAAAAGTGTTTGCTAAGGCAGCAAGGTTAGTAAAGAATTAGGGAAGGGTGACAGGCAGAGGTGACAATAGGATCAAAGGGAAAGAGGCATAAAAGAGTCTAATTCAGAAATTCTCAAGCTTGTATAGAATTTTGACCTCTTATAAAGGAATAAATGTCTCAGGAACCCCAGGGTCGACTTAAATTATATAACTACGTATAAACATAACCCTAAGTATAAACATTAAGGCTTATTGATATTGCATAATTACAAAACTAAAAAGGTGGAAAAATTAAGTATAAAAAACCACAAAATAAATATTATTTCAAATAACTTAATAGTATAGATGGTGTGTTTTACCAAAACAATATTGTTTTGACTACTGAAAATCCTTTGAGAGTGACATGCCTATAGGATTTTGTGGGAAATGATGGCTCAATTCTTTCATCACCTTTTGTACTTTTGCCAGATCTTTACTCATATGGTAAACTGTGACATCATTTGTAATGAATGTTTTAAATATTTAGATTATTAAATATGGTCTACATCTCTTTTCATTCATTAATCCATAACAGTTAGGCAATTTCATGATAGTGCTCAATTAGAAAGTGGTCACCATTCTAGACCCTTGTTACACAAAATGTGGTCTTTGGGCCTGCAGCCTTGGCATCACCTGGGAGCTGGTTAGAAATGTGGAATTTTGGGCCACATAATATTTGCTGAATCAAAGTCTTCTTTTTAGCAAAGTCTCCAAGTGTTTCCCATGCACATTAAAGTTTGAAAAGTACTGATCAAGATGATTTAAAATATGCTTATATTCTTTTTAAATATAATCATCAAAATTAAGACACAACGGGAAGCTCCTTTGAACTCCTGCTAATCCCTCTCACTAGCCCATGAATGGAATTTAAAGACATTCAGCTTGACAAAAGTGTAATTACAGATGCAAAAGACATGGCAATCATTAAGTTTGGAGAGCTAACAGAGTCTGGTTTAGCAAACTAAGGAGTTTGACTCCAGTTCTTAATCAGTGAAGAGCCACTAAAGGATTTTAAGCCCTGGAGAAAACGATGAGATTTACTTTCTCAGAAAGATGACTCCAGATTCAAGTAAGGATTAGAGAACGACTGACTGGAGCCATGGGACTAGCTAATGGCTCATTTTAATTGCCCGGGCAATGAGGTTTGATCTAGCGCTGAAGCTGAGGCTGGAGAGGAAGGGGTGGATGCCAGAGCTATCAAGAAAGTGACTCGGTGGCTGATTAGATGCCAAGTTTCTTTCTCAGACAACTAAGGTAGAAATTGCAATTTGAAGAGCAGATTTAGGGAAAAGGATAAAGAGTAGCAAAATATACGTGTTAAGCTTGTGGCGCCTTTTGAATATCTATGTGGAGAGGTCCAGACAAAGGTCTGGCTGGAAATGCCAATTTGACAATATAAGCATAAAAGTAGAATTAAAAGCTGTTGCAAGAAAATCCATTAGAAAATTAGTTATGGACATGGGGAATTTTTAATTATTGACTTACCTTGCACGTAATCTACAAGCTGAAATGGATTCTTGGTGTTTTTCAAATACCTGCTTCGGTTGTATACTCAAGCAAAATTATATATTTAGCATATTGACACAGTTAAGGGTCTTGCCTCCTATACCAACAGGAATGATAAGATTGCTTTAAAAATGATTCAGCTACTAACTGTTTTTCTTATTTTTAATGATGGCCTGAAATTGCTTTGAAGAGAATTGCGATGGTTTTTTTGTAAGAGAAGAAAATATTTTAATGTTAGACAAGACTTTCCTTACTTTAGAGATGGCTCTTTAGAAGAATCGCCTTTAGCCTTTTTTTTTACTATCTGGAAGGGCAGAAAGAAACTATGAGGAAGAAAAAGTCACTAATAGATCATTAGTGATGTGCATGGATTTCAAGAATGGTACAAAACAGTCCTTCACTTTTCCCATTGAATCACCATCAGTTACCTGGAGTCCACCAGAGATGGAGGGATATCCTGGAAATCCCTACTCTCTGTTTTCCCTCTCCTTCAAACAAGCTCTTTCAGTATTTTTATCATTGTTTCTTTTCCCCAGCAATTGCTCCCATTCCCAGCATAAAGTCAGGTCATTCAGGTCTGGAGCCATCCTTCAGCTTTCTGAAGTGAAGCCACAATGAAACAAGATCCCGCATACCCCTTTTATACTGAATTTGACCTTAAAACCTAATACCAGAGAGTCGTGGTGCTAACAAAGATTCTGCCTTCCCTATCTTACTAATGTTTCCTCTCCAAGGGAAGGGACTAGGTTAGGAAAGGAAACCCATCTTGTCAACCTTCTAAATCTTTCATTCCTGCCTAGTCCCAATCCCATTCTTTCTATCTTTCTGGCCTCTTTTCTGAAACAAATGCATCCCAGCTGGACAGCAAGCAGATGCCACCATTGCTCAGGGGTTCATAAATATAGTCTTCTGCTTCCCCACAAAGCAGGCTATGAGTACCTGGGGCCCTCCTGTCTGTGTTAAACAGGAACAACTTAGGACACCTTAACACTACCTTGAATCTCTATGGTTTAGTCTGATCCTGATCCAAACTTCTTCATCAACTTGCCCCACTGCATTCCTCAAAGGGGGAGTTGTGTTGAGGAAGTTGGATTACATCCCTTCTGCAGGTTCCATTTCCCAGGATTTCACCAACCCTACAGTCATCTAAACTGATTTCTGTGGATGACCCAGTGTGGTTATTCACATTAAATACATTCTCCAAAACTGACAACTCTCTATGGTTTTAAATATATATACAATGTAGACATGATAGGAAATTTGGCAGATGAAAGCTAGTAAAATAACTTCCTGAGTTGGGATTGCAAGTTAGATGAACCTACATGAGATACCCACAATTCAATCAGTTACCATTTGTAAAACAATATTCCTAAGAGTTGAAATATTCCCTCAAAATATGAGAAAATGCAAGATCCCGCAAAGTTAGTTTTTGTATTTGCAAGACTTTATTGACTATCCAAAATGCAGATTCCATGTAAGAGATCTACCTGGATGAGGCGGTGCAGGCTTCTTTGAATAGAAGGGAAAAAAAGCATCGTAAAACTTTTTCAAACTACTATTGGCTTCCTGCTGGTATATCATGTTATCTATATTATTGTGGGTGGATCCAGCAGTTGCTACCAAAAAAAAAAAAGGAATATATCTCTGCATTATATGAAATGTACTCATTTCTTTCTGGGAGTTTGAGTCAAAATACTTGGAAAGCCACCGAAGCAGCATGTGCAATTTGAGTCCAGGGACGTGGGCTTATTGCTGTAACCATCTCCTTGTGTTATGGAATCATGACTGAGCAACTATCAACAAGATCATCTAGTGAGTCCCATTCTGGCTGCTTACAAGACTCTAGCCAGCATCATGGCTGAACCTAAATAATCTCAGTCATTGGGAATTGTAGCAGTTTTCTTAAGTGGTAAATGTATCTTCTAACCCCAGGAAGATTTAGAATTTTGTGTATACTGCATATATATAAAAATATTTGCAAGAGTTATATGATAGTATTAATAATTTGAGGTTAAAAAGTAATGTGTTACAGGTGGGCCATGGTGGCTCAGCAGACAGAGTTCTCACCTGCCATGCCAGAGACCTGGGTTTGATTCTTGGTGCCTGCCCATGCAAAAAAAAAAAATGATAATAAAATTTGTTAGATATTTTATATTCTTATAATGCTTACAAGAATGTGTGTTTTTGTGTGTGTGTATTTTTTTTTTCTCAGCTCTGCTAAAACAGAACCTCCAAAAAATTTGTACAATATATATGGATATATGGTATGTGATTTATCAATGAATGTGTTTGTTCTAGTTTGCTAGCTGTCAGAATGCAATACACCAGAAACGGATTGGCTTTTAAAAACGGGAATTTAGTAAGTTGCTAGTTTACAGTTCTAAGGCTGAGGAAATGTTCCAATTAAAACATGTCTATAGAAAGGTCCACTCAAAGGCATCCAGGGAAAGATACCTTGGTTCAAGAAGGCTGATGAAGTTCAGGGTTTCTCTCTCAAGTTAGAAGGTACATGGTGAACATGGCGTCATCTGCTAGCTTTCTCTCCTGGCTTCCTGTTTCATGAAGCTCCCCAGGAGGCATTTTCCTTCTTCATCTCCAAAGCGCTAGCTGTTGGACTCTCTGCTTCGTGGTGCTGCAGCATTCTCTGCTTTCTCTGAATCTCCTTTCTCCAAAATGTTTCCTCTTTTATACAATTCCAATAAACAAATCAAGACCCACCCGAATGGGTGGAAACACGTCTCCATCTAATCCAGTTTAACAACCATTATTGATTAAATGACATCTGAGGAGAGATGATCTAATTACAGATTCAAACATATAGTACTGAATAGGGATTAGAAGAAACAGCTGGATTTAAAAAATGGAATTAGGATTAAAACATGGCTTTTCTAGGGTACATACATCCTTTCAAACCATCACAGTGTTTATTTTAAATGACTCTAATTTGAAAAGTATAATTGTTTTAGACTTGTACTTCAAGTAGAAATTTTTAGAAGTTTATGCAAATATCTGAATATTTAAGAAAACTTGTGGTTGACCATATTTATAAGCTTAAATTGCTAAATGTATAAGATTATTCAGCATTCAGAAACATTTTGTACAGGTAGATGATTAATGCCCTTAAAAGGAAAACTAAATGTTAAAATTTTAAATGCTGGTTCATTAGATTTATTGATTGGGAAGGTGTTTAAATCTGTAAATGGCACAAAACAATATTCATAGATTCTTTAAGAATGAGCCCCAAAATTTCCTAGACTTAAAACAATAAGATCTGTAAGTTGAACCTAGAAGATTAAAAAAAAAAGATTTTGGTTGTGGTTTTTAAATTTTGTAGTTTTAATAAAGTGTCACTTCTAAAATTAAAAAACAAAACTTTCTAATAGACTTTTTTGCAGATTAAAACTGTCCTCGAGTGCATTACAAATTCCATCAACAGTGAAAAGAATAAGAGTAAGAACATTAGATACATAAAGGAGCCAATTGAAGGTTGGTGTCTTTTCCTTCTTTTTTTAAATTGTGGGACCATATATACAACATACACCTTCCCATATCCACCACTCCCAAACATAACGTCCAGTGGGATTAATGACATTCACGATGTTGCAGTACCTTCACCACTATCCATTACTAGAGCTTTCTCATCACCCCAAACAGAAGACTGGCATCCATTATGCCCTAATTCACCTTTTCCATGGCACTCCACCCCTGGTAACCAGTACTCTACTTTTTAATCTCTTTGAGCTTACATATTCTCCAGTATTGTCTTTGTAGTTACCATGTGGCTTAAATTTAACATCCTAAATCTCTAACAATCTTGTTTGCATTGATACCAATTTAACTTCACACAAACTGTACTCCTATACCCTTCTGTCCCCTCATCTTTTTGTAGTTCATGTCACAAATTACACTCACATTGTGAGTCCAAAACCACTAATTTCTCATTACATTTTGTATCCTGTAGGAAGTAAAAAGTGAACCTACAAACCAAAAATACAATAGTAATGGCACTTATATTTACCCCAGTTCCTACCCTGACTGGATGTCTTTATTTCTTCATGCAGCTTTGATATATTGTCTATTATCCTTACTTTTCAACCTGCAGAATTCCCTTTAACATTTCTTATAGTACTAATCTAGTGGTGATGAAGTCCCTCAGCTTTTGTTTTTGTGGGAATGTCTTTATCTCTTCTTCATTTTTGAAAAACATGTTTGTTGGATATAGAATTCTTGGTTGGCATTTTTTATTTGTTTTCAAAAGTTTAAATATGTCATTCCATTACCTTCTTGCCTCCGTGGGTTTTTTTGTTTGTTTGTTTTGTTTTTTCTCCATGCTTTTTGACAAGAAATTGGTATGTAATCTTATTGAGGTTCCCTTGTACGTAACATGTTGCTTCTCTTTTGCGGCTTTCAGAATTCTCTCTTTATCTTTGGCATTCTACAGTTTTATTACAATATGTTGCAGTGTGGATCTATGCAAGTTTATCCTGTTTGGAGTTCATTGGGAGTCTTGGATATTGCTTTAGTTTGTTAAGTTCTGCTGGACTGCAATATAACAGAGATGGAATGGCTTTCAAAAAAGGAATTTAAGTTACAAGTTTACAGTTCTAAGGTATTAAATGTCCAGACCAAGGCATCCAGGGAAGGATACTTTGACTCAAGAAAGGCCAATGTCTGTCACATGGGAAGGCATGTAGCTGGCATCTGCTGGTCCTTGTTCCTGGTTCTGTTGCTTCTAGCTTCTGATGCCGGTGATTTTCTGTCTAAGCATCTGTGGGCCTTCACTTAGCTCCTCCAGGACACAACTCTGGGTTCTGGCTTGCTTAGCATCTCATGGGAAGGCACATGGCGACATCTGCTGGACTCTGCATTTCCAAATGTCTCTATCTAGGCATTTGCTCTCTGTTGGTTCTGAAGCAATTGTTCTCCAAGTGGCTGCATCTGAAGTTTTTCCAAATGTTTCCCCTTTTGAAGACTCCAGTAAATGAATCAAGACCCACCTAATGGGTGGAGTCACATCTCCACCTAATCAAAAGTTCACACCCACAATTAGGTATATCACATCTCCATGGAACAATCCAATCAAAGGGTATCCACCCTTCATTATTGAATTAGGATTAAAAGAAACATGGCTGCTTCTACAAGATTGGATTAGGAAAAGACATGGCTTTTCTGGGGTACATAGCAGTTTCAAACCAGCACAGATGTGTTTATTCATGTCTTTTGCTAATTTAGGAAAATTTCAGCCATATTTATTTAAATATTCTCTCTGATCCTTTCTCTCTTCTCCTTCTGGTGGATGTACATATTGGTAGGATTGTGTGTTAGTTAGATTCAGTTGTCAATTTGGCCAGGTGAGCATACCTAGTTTTGTTGCTGCGGACATAAGCCAATGGTACGTGAACCTCATCTGTTGCTAATTATATCTGCAGTCGGCTAGGAGGCGTGTCTGCTGCAATGAGTGATGTTTGACTTAATTGGCTGGTGCTTAAATGAGAGAGTACAACGTAGCACAGCCTAAGCAGCTTGGCATTCCTCATCTCAGCACTCGCAGCTCAGCCCAGGCCTTTGGAGATGCAGAAAGAAGTCACCTCGGGGAAAGTTGTTGGAACCCAGGGGCCTGGAGAGAAGACCAGCAGAGACCATCCTGTGCCTTCCCACGTAAGAAAGAACCTCAGTGGGAAGTTAGCTGCCTTTCCTCTGAAGAACTAACAAAATAAATCCCCTTTTATTAAAAGCCAATCCGTCTCTGGTGTGTTGCATTCCGGCAGCTAGCAAACTAGAACAGATTGATATTGTCCCACAGGCTCTTCAGCTTTGTTCATTTTTCTTCATTCTTTTTTCTTTCTGGTCCTCATCCTGAATTATTTCAACTTTCTTATCTTCAAGTTCACTGATTCTTTCTTCTATAAGTTCCAATTTTCTGTTGATTCTCTATAGGAGACTTTTTATTTCTATTACTCTGGTTTTCATCTCTTTTCGGTTCCCATTATTCCTTTCTATCTTCTTTTTCATATATTCTTTGTGTTCGTCTATCATTTTCCTAACATCCTTTCATTCTTTGTCTATGTTTTCCTTTAGTTCTTTGAGCATATTTAAAGCCTTTGTCTCATTGTCTGTTTCTTTATATGTCTTGTAATCTTTTGTTGAAATCTGGACATTTTGATATTTTAATATTTTATCACTGGAATTTTGACTCTAAGACATCTGTTTCTTGAGCTTGAGCTCATATCTGGCTAGTGTTATGACAGAGCTTTTCTTGAATGCCAGCAACTAACACACACAAAAGAAGAAGAAAAAAGAAGGAAAATAAAGAGAAGGAATGAAAGAAAACACCTTTCTCTGTCTTTGCAGATTGACCTGAGTGCTCACCTTCAGAGCTTAGTCATATAAGTTTATTGAATAGTCCAAGGCAGAAGCATAGTGTCCTCCCCATCTTTTCTGTCCATCTCTCTTGTCCTGGGCATGTATGTGTGACCCTAGAAATTCTCTTGAATTTTCCCTCTTTTCTAGAAAACAACATTTCTTAATGGGTCTGGAAATGTTTGTCCCACTGTGAGCAAAACTTTGATCCAAGCAGCTATAATTTGACTGTTCTACGGTGTTCTGGAGATGGTGAGCCTACAGTCTCCACATAGGGCAAGTTCTGTGATGGGAAGTCTATGACAAGTGTCCTGGTTCCATCCTTCAGGTTGTCACCAGACAGATTGGCCCAGACATACATGCTCCCAGTATGTGCGCAAGTGTTATTCTGGTCCCTCTGGAATGGGGACCAGGGATCTGCCCTGGGATGCAGGCCAGTTCTATGTTGATCCGGTGAGGGGATGGGGGAAGACCCAGCAAGGGCACCATTGGATCCTACTATTTTTAAGTTGGATTTTTCTTGATTTGGCACTTACCCTGTTAGTGCAGTCATTTAAGTATTTTCTGGAACTTTGAAAAAATATTTCTGCCTGTTGTAATTGTTCAAAGCCTTTGATGAGATGGAGCCCCAGAAAGCTTCTTACTTGCCATCTTGAAGGGTTGGGGTCCCAGAGTGGTAGCTTTCTGTCAGCTCTCCAGCCAGAGGCCCCAACTGCAGTCTGGCTCTCCCTGGCATTGGCATTTACCTAAGCCTCTGTTCACCATTTCATTTACCTTTTCTTCCCTATCTAAACTTAAAGCTATATCCTTTACCTGGTTCTTCAACTTTGATCCTTAGCAGGAATTGTTCCAGAGCAATGATTCTCAACCTATAGCATGCATCAGAGTCTCCTGGAGGACTTGCTAAAACACAGATTGCTGGGCCCCATTCCTAGGGTTTCTGGTTCTTTAACTCTAGGGCAGGGTCTCATAATTTGCATTTCTAACCAGTTCCTAGGTGTGTTGGTTTGAAGCTGTTTTGTACCCCAGAAAAGGCCATGTTCTTTTAATCCATTCCTGTGGGTGCAGACTTACTGTGAGTAAGACTTTTGCTTAGTTTATTTCAATTGAGATGTGACCCAGCCCATTCAAGGTGGGTCTTAATCCTTTTACTGGAGTCCTTTATGAAAGAACTCATAAAAGCCCCTGGAGGAGCTGAGAAATGGAGCCACAGAAGTCAGAAGCCGAAAGCAATGAAACCCAGGAAAGAAGACCAGCAGATGCAGGCCATGCACCTGCCCAGTGACAGTGGTGTCCCAGATGCTGGCGGCCTTTCTTCAGAGTCCAGGTATTGTCCTCTTGATGCCTTGAGTTGGATGCTTTCGTGACCTAAGAACTGTAAATTATAAGTTAATAAATCCCTGTTGTAAAAGGCAACCAATTTCTGGTATCTTGCATTCTCACAGCTTTAGCAAACCAAAACACCAGGTGCTGTGGCTTGTCTTTAAGTCCCTAGTATTTTATTTACTAATTTAGTAAAAAAAATATTTACTGACCTCAACTATATGTCAGATAGTGAATTTTTGCCCCTTATTCCTTCTCTCCAGAACAGCCTTTCCTAGAAGCCACCAATGATAAAGTCAGGTATTTAGAGACTTTGGGATAATTTTATCAACATAGTCTTCTTCCATTAATTCAATTAGTAAATATTTTCTTCATGACAGTAACAAGGTAAACTTCCTACTAACCTAGGCTTCATTGCTCCAAATTCTGAATTAAAGGAGTTATGATTAATGAGCTTTACTTGCCCACTGAAATAGTATTTTGCAGTTATATATTACCTTGATTAAGAATGAGTTTAGAACTATGAATAGATCTTGTTCTTTTCTTAATTTTTAAAGCTATAGAGACATTTTTGGAACAATTGGATATTTTATAAGATTTTTATAGCACATTAATTTTTATTAAAAAGATATTTAGTTGGAGAATTTTCTATTACTTAGGTAATGCATGTTAAGTATTTAGGGATGATGTATCAAGATGTCTAATATTTACATATATATAGAAAGAAAGAGAGTGAAGAAGGGAGGAAAACAAATATGGTAAAATGCTGACATTTCTCAAATCTAGATAGAGAGCATGCAAGTGCTCATTGTGCTATTTTTTCAACTTTTGTGTATGTTTGGAAAAGCTTTGTAATTCAAAGTTGGAGCGGAAAGCAGGTAGGGAAGAGTTAAAATAATTCATCAAATATTCATGGTATACACCAGCAAGCTTTTCACTACACAGTTGCTGCTATTTTCCTTGACACCATAATGTGCAAATAATTTCTCTTAACAAAGTTCAGAGACCTTCACAAATCTTTGAAGCATTCTTTGAAAGATCACAGAGAAAAGGATTAGAAAGGTGCAATGTGCTGCAGTATTAAGTGAAATTGAGACAAACTTACTTATACTATTTTTCTTGGTCTGGTAAACTAAATTTTAATGTCAGTAATCCACCTCTGTCTCGCATTCACATTTTAATATACTAGCAGAAGAAATCAATACATATAAAAATAAGAATGAATATAAGAACTTGTCCCTCTTGGAAAAATTAATGTTGTCTTCGTTATACATATTTTCCATTATCAGATAATTATATTATTAGATAAAATCGACACTGACAAAATACAGGTTAATATACATTTTGGAGGATAATATCTTGTATTTTAACCTAATTCTCAAAATGGAAGTTGCCACTGTGACTACTGTTTGCAGATTCTCTTTCAGGTTATTCCTTTTTCTCCATCTGAAATGCTCAAGCACTAGAGACTGTGGGTCTATTCTTTTTCATTTATCCTTCTTATCATATTCATGAGTATTCTTCCCTCTCATTGAGTTATGACTTCTCTTTGTTGGGTGTGGATCATTCGTTTGACTTTGTTTCCTTAGGCTCCTCTGGGCTTGTTATTGTCCTCATCCCATTTTTCAGTGCCGTAGCCATGGCCTGTCGTGGCGCGCTGGATGCCAGCAGTGTCAATACAAACATTCTCATCACCTGGAAGTACAGATAACCAGCTCCACTCTTCCCGTCATGCTCGGCGAAGCTCAAGTAACATGCAGAGTTCTCCATGCCAAATCGGAGAGACTTTCCTCTGCTTCCCTATAAATCTGCGCAGGCATTTCTATCAGAGACGCAATTTTTCAAAGGTTATAATGCAGCCATGTGTTCAAAACATTTTCTAGGATGAATACTGTGCTAGGTACAAGGGATGCTGAGATGTGGTTAGAGTGTACAAGGAAAGGGTGTGCATGTGGGAATAGAGCTACTTACAAATAATTATAAATCTGCACGTTAAATGACCTGCTAAGGTCATTCATTGTGATGTAATCTTAGAGTCAGAGGTTATAGGTTAAAATGACAATTTGCTTATCCTGGGGCAAATTATGTTTTTTGTTTGGTTGTTGTGTTTTTTTTTTTTTTTTTTTTTTTTAAGTTTTTGGGCCTGAGTGTCTTCAACCTCATTATAAAATTCTTTCCTCCAGTGAGGATTGGTAGCATTGGTGGGATCACAGACCCCGCTGTAGTAAATGCTTCCTTCCCGTGTGCCAGGGGTTTGCTGTGGAATCCAGCAGAGGTCATGTCATCGGGGTTTCAGTGTGAGGTGAGAGAGGTAAAACACTTCTCCAAACACAGCTGCGAGTCTAAGTACACATGACTAGTGTGTCAAAACCACTCTGCTCATGATTAATTCTCACTGTTGGTGTGGAGAAGATTCCTCATCTCAACTTTGAGTCATAGAGGCATAGAAATGTCTCAGTACAGAGTGAAAAGTGACCTATGTGTAATAATGAATATAAAGGGTTTAGGACAGTTATCTGGCACACTTTTAAATGCTTAATAAATGATGGCCATTATCATCTCTAATTCTATAGCTGGTAAAGCTGGAAAACCTGAGAGGTAATCACCCTAAATCGAACAACCAATAAGTGGCTTTGTGTGACCACTGGGTTGCTGTCTCAGCTATAGCTCACTAAACTGAAAATTGAATTAGGGCAGCAATGGGTAAGTTTTTGCTTACCTTTGCATTCCTGACATTTACAGCAGAACAGGCACATAATCGAAATCTATAAATATTTGTTGAATGCATTTTTTTTTCAGCATGGATTTTGGGCTAGAAAGACTTGGATTGAAATCCCAACTCTCGTACCTTTTAAAGATGTCAAGTTAACCACATAGTCTTAATTTCCCTACCTGTTAAAATGGGGCCCAAACTCTCTCTCCAGCCAGCACAACAAGCAAACTCACCGCCCTCCCCTCGTCTACATGAGACATGACTCCTAGGGGTATGGACCTTCCTGGCAACGTGGAACAGAAATCCTAGGATGAGCTGGGACTCAGCATCAAGGGATTGAGAAAACTTTCTTGATCAAAAGGGGGAAGAGCGAAATGAGAAAAAATAAAGTGTCAATGGCTGAGAAATTCCAGAGTCGAGAGGTTATCCTGGAGGTTATTCTTACGCCTTAAATAGATATCACCTTGTTAGTCAAAATGTAATGGAGAGGCTGGAGGGAACTGCCTGAAAATGTAGAGCTGTGTTCCAGTAGCCATGTTTCTTGAAGACGATTGTATAATAATATAGCTTTCGCAGTATGACTGTATGATTGTGAAAACCTTGTGTCTGATGCTCCTTTTATCTACTTTATCAACAGACGAGTAAAACATACGGCATAAAAATAAATAATAGGGGGAACAAATGTTAAAATAAATTTAGTAGATTGAAATGCTAGTGATCAATGAAAGGGAGGAGTAAGGGGTATGGTATGTATGAATTTTTTTCTGTTGTCTTTATTTCTTTTTCTGAATTGATGCAAATGTTCTAAGAAATGATCATGATGATGAATATGCAACTATGTGATGATGTGAATTATTGATTATATATGAAAGGAATGATCGTATGTTAAGAATGTTTGAACTTATTGTCATATTTTTAAAAAAATTTTAAAATTAATAAAAAAAAAACCAAAAAATGGGGCCCAAAATACTTTTAAAAAATACCTATTTCACAGGGTTGAGGTGAAACTTAGATGAAGTAATGTATGTAAGAACTCTGAGTACTATGCCCAGCACATAAAGCTGCTCATTACACTTCGGCCTTTGGTTACTACTTTTGCTCTCTTCTTTCTACGTTTCAGTCACAGAAAACCCACAAGGGGGCGATATCAAATGAAAATCAAAATCTATGTCTAAAATATTTTTAAAAGTCTTTCTTAAAATTAAATCAACTACTTCCTTCTCAATCCTCTCGCTCTCTCAAATGCTAGTGCTCATTTTATTTTATTTCTCTTCTTACCCCTTACCTGTTTGTTCTGCTTTTTTTCCAATTGTCTTTTCCTCCTCACCTCTTGTATGTAGTTAATTCCTGAGGGTTTCATACTTAAGATTTCTGTTCTTCTTTCCCTTCATCCTGTTCTTCAAAAATCTGTCATCATAAAATCTTAAAGTTGGAAGGGAGTTTAGACATCGTCCTGCCACATAGAACAAACTTTCACCCTCTGCTGATACTTCTGCTCCCTTAGATGGTGGTTGAGCCTGGTCCCATGACTCATCTGTAAAGTAACCACCATGCCTTTGAGCATTAGTGTTGTACTTATCTGTCCAAGACATACCTCTTAATTATACTAACTTTATCTCAAACTCAGGATGGAAAACTAGACAACTAAAAAGATAATACCTCTGTTGCGGGCCATGGTGGCTCAGTGGCAGAGTTCTCACCTGCTGTGCCGGAGACTGGGGTTGGATTCCCGGTACCCGCCCATGCAAAAAAAGAAAAAATATAATACCTCTGATAACATCTCTTCCTTGTCCTCAGGTCTACTTCCCTAGTCCAAGCTCTCTCTTCTTATCTCTGAACCAGTTACTTTTTTCTCTGCTCTTGTCTTCCAACCCCGATCTTTGGTTCATTTATTGGATAAGGCACTTAGAATTGGTAGACTAATATGATATGATCTATGTCATGTGCTTTTCCTGTGGACGATTCTTTCTTCTTACCACTGGACCACTGAAGTTCTTTTTCAACTCAGTCTACATTTAGCATTTGTCTGTGTTTCATGAAAACAATGAAAAGGGAGGAGGGAGAATTGTACTTATTTTAGAGGGGCTCTGCAATGCAAGAACATATTGTAGCTACAAAAGACAATCGAATCACATAAGCTGCTGTCTCTAATAGCGTATACTTGTCCATCAGAGAATGAAAAGTCACAGTAATAGTAGAAGAATTGTGTGGGACACACAAAAATAATACTTTTAATAAGGCAGAATAAACAATATCTGCTATCAAAGGGCTTAATGTGATTTTTCTTATTCTGCTGGCAGAAGAGTATCTCAGGAATTCTCTTGCTTCAAAATGTATGTAGGTTCAAATGATTTTAAAAATAAATCTGAAAAAAAATTTGATGCTTTTGTCTTCACCTCTTACAATAATTGAATCGTGTTTTGTTCATTTGAGTTTACAATTGTTAATCTAAGTGTGATGTAAGGTTGAACTAGAAAGATACACAACCTATCTTCAAAGAACAAAGGTGGGAATGAAAGCGTAACAGTCACTGCATTCCCATTTTCCAAAGGGCTGAGGTGCAAGGTTAGTCTTTTTTTAGGTACAATCGCTTTCAATATAGTCATCTCTTAACCATGCCTGAATTTGGCCTCAGAATACTTGAGCCTGAGAGGTCTAAGTCTACATAACCAATTGAGAAAAAGCAGTAACTCAACAATTATATGTACTGAGTACATATTAAGCACCCAGCATGATTTACTCAGGAAAAGTTTTAGGCAGATTTACAAATACCATATATTAATTTATCTTCATCTACCTTTTTTTCTGCTCTTAGAAAAGTCACAGACATCCCATTTTAGAATTAAGAAAATAAATAGAAACACCTTTCTGTGCCAGTAACTGTGCCAAAGAGTGTGTCAGGTAATATTTATGTAGCTCACCATGCAGCTGAGAGGGCCATGTATTGTGAAGTGGAAATTTTTTGTAAAGGCTACATTTCAGTCCATTAAAATATCTCATGATAACTCTGAAATAGTGGCATGGTAACACATAAACTCCGAAATCCGTTCTGTATCTACTTGTTGAAGTTTACTTTGAAAAATCAGTGTTTTTCTTCTTTTCTTTGTATATATATGTTAAATTTAACGATAGAAAAAACATTTAAAAAAATCCCATGAAAACAAGATTGCAGGTATAGATAGTCTTTTATATAAAGAGCTATTCTCTTAGGAAGAATCTGGTTCAATTATTATGGTGGGGAGAATAATACATGAACACAACACCATAGTTCAAAATTGACAGTAATCCATCTCAAAGAAAAAGTATTTCTGGTAGCTGCGTTCATATGGTCTAGGAGAAAGCCTGACTAGCAGGTACAATTAAAGTATGAATCATAGGCATAAGTCATGAGTAATTCTGAAAGCACCTATAGGAACAAAGTCCATTATAACATACTAAACTTTAGGGACTCCTGGATAAGGGGTAAGAGGAAGAATCCTAATTTTATATAAATACAGTGATGGACCTGAGTCGAAATATACTGACAATAGCCTCAATGTATTATTAGGTCGGCATCTGTGTGAGGCTAGAGAACATAGCGTACTCTGCCTCATATTCCATAGATATTCCTTTTTCATATTTTCTTTTTCTGAGAACTTCCTGAGAACTGGTATAATGCTTTATTTATCTTGCTATATAAATCACTTCTCTGTGTGATTCCTAATAGTGTAGACAATATAGGCATAAAACATACAATTATATACATGAATATTAAGTCATAACCCATATCTGAGAAGGTAGAATAAACCTGTCCTGACATGTAAGAGTTTTAAATAAAAATGAAAACTGACAACCAATACATTACATGCTGTTTATCAGACTGTTGATGCATTTTTTTTTTCAAAATCACAGTACTTTTATTTAATGAAAAATAGGAAGAGAGTGTTGTGTTTTATCATGTTTCATATCTGAGCAATTGGCATTGGATTTAGTTGTTTGGAACATCAACATGGCAAAAGTTGAAAGGAAACTGACCTTTTTTTGTTTTTGTCTTTTAGGTTCCAGTAACAAATAGATGTAAAGTTACCTCAAGTGAAAAACAGCACCCCTGTTTTGTATATTGCATCGTTGCAACAACACTATTGCCTCCAAATGAAGAATGTTTAACTGACAGATTAGAACTTTAGCATTGAAATGACTAAAGGTGATTGGCAATATATGCCAATATTTTAGGGAATAATGATATAAATATGGATGGAAAATTTTTAAGTTTGATTTCCTTAGCCCCCAAGAATTAAAATCAAGCCATCAACTACACTATTTACATAATCTTCTCTTAGTCCAAGGTTTACCAGCTGCTTTTAATGTTTATATTTACTTTTATTTCCTCCAATCATTTGAAACTAAAATCTTGACAGTTCTTGAAACTTAATTGGGAAAAATGTAAAGCACTTTGATGGAATTTTTCCCATGATCTGTTGAAGAGTTTTTTAACAGATGGTTCAAATGGACAAAATAATGAAAACATAGAAATTAAAAGCAGATCCTTAAGAAAAATAACTGAGTTCTCAGAAATCTAATGGAAGATGGGAGGACAAAGATGTAAAGCAGCATTTTATTTTGCTGTCAGTGTTTCAAGAGAACAGAAATTTATTATTGAACTTCTATCAGGGAGGGTTAGCAGCCTTTTGGTAGGAATTAAGTATTCATTCTGAACTCCAGCCCACTAACACAAAAAATCTCCACGCCTAAGGGTAATTCCATCCAGGTGTCAATACAAAGACACTAGTAATATGATGCAAATAGTATTCTAGAAGTAGAAACACCTAAACCTTCCACGCGTGTCTGAGGGATGGAGAGCACCTAAAAATCTTACCTACCACCTACGCAGCAATATAAGTCCGATGAAGCTTTTATTTTGAGGACAGAACCCCTAATTTTCTAGGATCAATGAAGTGAGGGGTGGGAAAGAGACAGGAAAACCCTTCAACCTGGAATTTATATGCACTTAGTGGGGGAAGTGCTAAGTAAAATCTAAACGAACGCTATAAAGTATTATCTTCTCTCCAGGCTTCAAAATATTCCAAACTTTAGGGAAAGTTAACGTGGGCATCTCTCCTTGACAATTCCGGGGAGTGGGTGATGAGGAAGGAGAGGCCCTTTTTTGAGCGAAAGCCCCCGAAGTGTCTCCACGGACAAGTCGGAGTCAGGCGCCCAAGAGCTGACTGGGCTAACGCCCCCAGCCAAGGCGGGAGCGCAAAGCGAAGCCCGGGAGCGGAATGCCTGCGGGTGGGTGGGGGCAGGAGGGTCAATGGGCGAAGGGGCGGGGTGGCGCGGGGTGGGAGCGCAGCGGTGGGGAGGAGGGTCTCCGAGTCGGGGCCCGATTTGCAAGCTCTCTGAGCCTGCGTCCGCTGAGGGGGAGGGTTTCCCCGGACCGGCCCAAGTTGCTGCTGGGCGCTTCTGGCTCACAGCGTAAACGACTGTCAAAAGAGTAGCAGAGTGGAGTTGCCGGAAGTGTCTACGGGCCGCGAGAGAAACTCTTCTGCTCCGGCTACGGCCCGGAGCCTCCCAGCTTCCGTGCCGGCAGCAACGATGCGCCCCGAAGACAACGACCTGAGCGATCCCGCGCCTCGGCCCGCCGCCTGCGCCTGCGCTCCCCTCACCTCGGGGGAGGAAGCCTGAGCCCAGAGGCGTCCGCGCGCCGCGGGAGCCCGGCGCAGGCGGCGCGGCGCGCGGGACCCGTTTCCTTTGCGCCTTCCCCTCGCGTCCCGGTGCGTTCCATACGAGCGCGCGTCCCGAGCGCCGGCTGCGGCCGCTCGCTGCCCCGCCCTGACCGCCGGCCCGGACGTGCCCTTGGCCGCCGCTGGCAGTGCCTGGGCCATGGGGCTGCCCACTCTGGAGTTCAGCGATTCCTACTTGGATAGCCCGGATTTCAGGGAGCGCTTGCAGTGTCATGAAATTGAGCTGGAGCGAACCAACAAGTTCATCAAAGAGCTGATCAAGGACGGCTCTCTGCTCATCGGGGCGCTGAAGAGTAAGTAGGGCTGGCAGGGAGGTGGGGGAAGTAGTGAGGGACCACGGTGTCCCCGCGGAGTGCGGGTCTTTGGGGTGGGACGGAGGAGACGAGCTTCTTTTGTTTGAATGGATTTGGGGACAAAAGCTGAAGAGCTCCCCTGCTGGTGGCCAACCAAGTTTGTTCTTAGGTGTTCTTACTAACTCCCGTGTCTATAAAGAAGGCAAAGCTTTTATGGGTACTGAAATATATTCTGAGGAAAGTCGAACTAAGTCACCTTTTTGTATAACTCTCCTGAAAAGATTTTGGGTACTATTGATCTTTTTTACAAGTTCATTAATTTGTGCCTAGTTTGAACCCTTAAAAAAAAATCTTTCAAGCTAATCTTAAGGGTAAAATTAAGCAAGTTAATTTAGTGATATTTCAGAGAAAATATTAATTTCGTACATTCGTCAGTGACTCTTAATTAGGCACAACCAATTGAGTTGACTTCCTCCTTTTTTTTTTAAAGACACATTTGCAGTTTTGCCTTTAGTAAAATCCATGGAGACAGCATGGAACCAGTTGATTTTCTCTCTTTTTAAGTTTTCTGTGCGTCTTAATTTTTGGTGTGCATTGCGTATCTGGTGTTGGTTCAGTAACCGAGCTTGAGAGTTCAGTGGCTTAAGGCAAATCAGAACTTCTTAGGATCCTTGGAAGGCAAACACTGCCCTTAGGGGCTTCTCCCACCTTTTCCTGACTGGATTTTCTTTCCTCCCTGTGGTGTCCTTTGGCTCTTCATTTTCCATTACTAAAACCTGAAAGAGTATCTGAGACTGAGTTTCTCATACAGAGAACTGAGTGATTAAATGATGAGGCTTGTTACCTTTCGCCAAGGGTAGTTGCATCCTAATGGAGGCTTCTGAAAGCTTTAGGCTCTGAAATGAAGCCTTGGGAGTTTGTGCTTGTGAGAGCTGGGTGAGTGAGGATTTGGGTTATCTAGTAACCCGGAAGGCATAAATAAGTAGAGGCAACATCTTTGTATAGGTCAAGTGCAAGGTGAGTGATAGTGTGATGGGTGTGTTTGTCCGTGCGTGAAACTGAGACAGCACTACCAGCTGAGCTGTGTTTTGAAGCATGCATTAAAGGCAAGGGTGGAGCTTAGCAAAATATCTTGTGTAGAGTAGAAAGTGAAATTAGTGCTCCTCAAATCTGTTATTTTAACCACCCCAAATGGTAAAATATTTACTTATCACATGTGTTACTTAAACCAGGGTAAATAAAATGTATTCTGTGTGAATATTCACATAATTTCCACATTTGAAGTGACTACTGATAATGATGTTTACTGTGATTTGTGAAAAATAAGCTTTGTCCACAGGTTTTTTCAAAACCTGGTTGAGGTCTCTGAACTATGCTGTTTGCCTGTTGTACCTCCTCAAACCGAGCTTCTCCAGCTCAGTGCTAAATGTCAAGTAAACTCTCGTTGGAGCTGCCATATGTTCTGTGAACAACTTTAGCTGCTTAAGTTTCTATATAAGTGAAGAGCTAAAAGGGTTGGTTCACACTTCCCAACCATTTTACAGTTTGGAAAAATGAGGCGGAGAGAAGTTAAGTCCCTTGCTTAGTGAATTTCTCTCTCTCTCTCTCTCTCTGACACACACAATGTTATGAGCTATTTGCGAGTATGTCAGTTTTGTTTTTTAGTCTTGCCAATTTAAGTCTGACCTTTAGGGTAGGCTAAAACAGTCATCTTGCAATGTGTATCACATCAAAGTTCTTTACTTAGAGAGTTTAAATTTGGGTACACAAGAGTTAGCAAATTGCCTCTTTCCCTGCCCCCAAAATGCCCTGGGATGGGAACATAATGTATCCATTTTTTCCCCTAGAATATCCTGTCTTGTTTTTTGTTTCCTTCAAAATTGAAAACACATAGCTGTACTCTAAAATCTTTATTATTTTGCTATTGTTGTTACGAACTGTATTAGGATTCTAGAATCTAGCATTGCAAAAATCAGGTTATTCTCATTCTTATAGATTTGTTCTTCCATTCATAAGTGAAGAAATCTTGAGTGTAACCTCCTTGAAGTCATAGACCCTGTCTCATTAATTTAGCCTTAAATATACAACTTGCTGCTGTCTTTCTAGGAATCTTAGGTTTGTATTGAGATTATATTGCTTTAACTAACATTTGATTATAACATCTTTCATTGTAGAAGGAAAAAGGTTTATTCCTTGTTAAAATAATTCTCAGTTGCCACATGGGAAAGATTGTGGAGCAGAGGAACCCTTGGACGTCACATGATAGTGCTGCTTTTTTCCCAGCAGGCCACTTTCTGTTCCCTGGGGAGGATGCTCTGAGGCCCAGCTGCAGCTGCTAAAGACCTCTGAAGCTGCTAGGGAGGAGTGCTTCTTTAAGGATTTGGAGCCTGCCTCCTTTTATGTCGGGCCCATTTAGGAAGCCTCCTTTTCTTGGTCCTG
>PVIY010039678.1:0-22928 GCA_004026745.1 Myrmecophaga tridactyla
CAAGGAAGTGGGAGAGTTATTCTCCAGCTCCCCCCCCCCAAAAAAAAAACTCCTCTGAACCCCAAGAACCTGTAGGGGAAATCCAAGACCCCAAATATCTCAGTATGCAGCACCAAGTTGTGTTACTTACCAAATACTCATAAACAAATCACTTTAAATTTTACCTCTGCAATTTGTGAACCCACGTGCTTGCAATTGAGTCAGGAAAATAATCATCTTTCTTTCTCTTCAAAATGTTTCATAGCTGCCTCTCACCCTGGGAAATTTAGTCTTCAGATTCCCCTCTAGAACAAGAAAGCCTTCGATTTAGATGACGGTGGAGTTGATGCTGATTGATATTAAGGGGAATTCAGCTCACTGACCAACTATAGGACTTCATCACTACTCTCCATGAAGTCAAATAAGAAAATGGATGTTTTTATTTATGTGCATAATAGATAGCAGTTACTAACTAATTAATGTACATCTATATTTGTCCATCTTTCCAAAATCCAAGCATGTTGAAAAATTCAGAGTTTTTCATAACTCTTTTATTGGCAAAGCCTGTTCTGACCAGAAATCATGGTGAAAACCCTACTTCTCACAGATATGAGGCTATGTATATGCTTTATTGTAGCCTTTTAGATTGAATATCCTTATTTTTGCTGGCGAAATGTGAAAGTGTTTGATTGTGGAGTTCTTTACCATTTTACCTTAATCAAATCAGAAAATGACTAAATTCTGAAACACATCAGGCCTCAGTTCCAAAGTAGCATTATAGACTAGTATTTTATTGATTCCCTCTTTTGTTAGATTTTACTCTGCTGAAATGATACTTTATCAAAATAATTTCCTAAATCACTACCTCATATGGTGGCATATTCCAATTTTGTGTCATCCTTAAATCTAACTTTCCTCTGGAATGAAAATAAAGTGTAACTAAATTGCATTTATATCTTAGTCTCTAGCGCTCTGTGAGAATGTTTAGAAAAAATACTAAATGACATTTTAACTGAACTTTGTCTGACACAACAATTAAATTTCTTATGTAACCAGTGTGTAGAGATTTAGTCTAATGATTCTGACCTTAGTGGATGTCATTATTATTTGGCATAAGTATGATTTCATTAAAGTAGTCCTAAAGAATATGCCTTTAGCAAGAAGTAATGAATATACTTCATGCATAAACTTAGAGTGATTAATGTGGTCACTTCTTAATGCAGAAAGCTTAATTGTTAAAGACCTATCATATTTTCCTTTAGTTTTCAAGCATTATGCAAAGGACCCAGATGAAATTTTATTGTATTATTTAAAATATTAAAAATCCCTAATTTTGTCACTTTTAAGCAATTTAATATAGACTAATTAGATGCAGCCTTTTTAATGAAATGCTCTTTTTTATCATATTCTAGCCTTAACAATTGAATTTCATATATAATTTAATTGATGGAAATCTTTACCACTTTATCTGCTATTAAAAATATGCAGGATCCCATTTTAAAGGATAATGGAATTTCAAATATGAAGTCACTTCAAACATCTACTTACTGTAAATGGAACAGTTGTCCTGTAGAAAAAGTCAAATGCACAAGTGACACTGCTAAAGTGTTATATTTTTACCATATTAAGACACTTAGATTCTGGAATTGATTGTTAATACAGTATTGTCTATCACAGCCCATCAATGTCTGTCTATACAATTAAAGCAGCTGATGGAACCATTTTGGGATAAATGTGCAGATTGTCATTTAATAAAAGAGTTACAGCATTAGAAATTTTCAGAAATGCTTGAGCATGAACTAGAAATTTTATATATATGATGCATGTGAATTCATTGACTAAACATGTATTCTATGCTGATTGGGGTCAGTGGAATAATCAGGCATATTGTACAAAATTTGGGAAAATTATAGATAAAAAACAAATGAAACTAACATTCAAATATACATGTTATTTTTAACAGTAGGCTTCTTAACTTCCTGTCAATTGACTTACATATCTACATATCCATGCATCCATACACCCATTGAGGTCTCATTTTGCACGTTTATCCATTCATATATGAAAATCATCATCTTTCAATTTTCTTTTCTAGAGAAGTTAAGTATAACAGATAACTTGTCTTTGTTTTTCAGTTTAAATTTCTAATCTAATAATTGCAATTCTTTATCATAAGCTACTGACAGGAAGATATCTTTCATTTCTTTTACACCAATCTTCATCCCATGCACAAAAATGAGCTAAGTAGAATATTATATATGCAGTGGGTATTTAGTAATGAGAAATACCATTATCTTTTGTCTGGAGAAATTCAAATTCTTCTCGTCCAAACCCATCCAATCCAGAAAACTTTCAAGTTTTAATTTGAATGCCACCAGTGCTCGAGAGCTTCTGACGAGGGAGCTATTTTATTTTGTAGAAGATGGTTGTTCAATTTATTTGTTTCCTAGTGAAGATATAAAGTCTTGAACCTAAAAATTTTGGAGCACTATCATACGTATCTTCTCAGTTCCATTGATAATATACAACATTTGGGAAAATTATAGACAAAAAAAACAAAACTTTACATTCAAATACCCCATAAGCTATCTTTCAAAGGAGGCTTCCTAACTTCCTGTCAATTGATTTTTATACCCACATATATTTGAAATATTTGAAAACACTTTGTGTGGGCTACCTTATTCCTCCTTTGATCAGTTCAGAGATTTTGTAACTAATTGCTTAAGAGTATAGACTCTGGACTAAGATGGAAAAGAATTTAAATCCTGGATCTAACTTTAGACACACAAGTTTTATCAGATGAATAGGGCTAAGAATAGGACCTAACTTTCAACATTAAGGATAAAAATTATTATATATATTACAAGCTATCTTGACACACAGTAGAAATGTTTAACATTAAAATTATTTAAAATCACCCTTGTTTTGTTTTAAATATATAACATGATATGGCCTTCAGATGTTTTCCACAAATAAGCCCTGCCACAACATGTAATAAATTGACTTATAGTAATTTTGTCTGAACCCAGGGAATGGAATTTCCATACTGTTTTTAATTGTTTGGAATTTAACTTTTGCCCAATATTGTTGAAATAAAATAGAACACTGACCTCAGAGACTGAACATGGAAAAGAGGGAAGAACAATCCCTTATTAATTTATCAAATTTCACCACTTAATAGTGCTACTTAAAATGTTATTTTATATGTGTTGAGTATTGTTCAAAGCAAGCTAATGGACAGTTTCACTCTCTAAGAGATCATTATTTAATAAATTATATATTTTTAAAATAAGATACAGAATAATTTTAATTATTTCAACTTGATTTGTGACAAGCTTGGCACAAAAAAAGCCATGTAAAAATATGATCTTTTACTAAATAATGTTGGTCAATTAGGCATCTAATAATTTTTTTAATGTAACCCAAATTTTATACCATATTTTACATGCACAAATCATAGGCAATAAAAAAGAGATTGAGAAATTTGACTATATTAAGATTAAAAATTAAAGCATAATTGAGAGTGAGAAAGGAAAGCCACAGAGTGGGAGGGAATATCTGGAATGCATATAATGACAAAGGTAATATTTAAAGAACTTTAACAAATCAATAAGAGAAACCAATTGGAAAAGCAAATAAAAATTTGACTACAAACTTGAGGATATGCATGGCCTATTGGCAATCAAAAGGGTGTCAACTCAATTAATTCTAAAGAAAATGCAGATAGAAAGCCCCATGGAATAAAACACACAACCCAAGAATTGCTAAGATTGAAAATTTGACATTAATAAGAGATGCTGAGAATGTTGAGCAAGGGAAATCCTCAGGTGGGAGTAAAAATTGGAAATTCTGCTTTAGGAAAAAAAAATTTGTAGAAGTCGGACATACTCCTAGATGGGTGTTTCTCAACAGAGGACAAACGTTCCTTCTCAAACTCAGGACATCTGGCATTGGAAATATTTTTGATTGTCATGACTTGGGGTGGGGGTGGGCTGGTGGTTTTACAGTCAACCAGTGCATAATGACCAGGAGTGAAGCCAAGCATATTATAATGTACGGGGATAGCCCCTCTCGTACACCCATCCCTCACCTTTACCCAGGAGCAAAGGGGCACCTTTTGAGGAAGCCTGTCCTAGGTATAAAACTTAAAATATTCAAAAACACATGTTCCAGAAGAAATGCAAAAGAACATTTGGGCTATCAAATTTCATGTTAGCCTAAAACTGGAAACGACTCAATGTCAAATGACTGTAGAATAGATAAATACCTTGTACTGTATTAGTACTACATTACTCTATGCAACCAAAAGCATGGGGGAAAAAAAACTACATGTAACAACATGACTTTATTTCACAAACATGTTGATCAAGAGAATACAGACACAAAAATATTGTTATTGTTCAGTCATATATTTTTATGGCAAAACTAATGAGAAAAATAAAAATGGGATATTCTTAAAATTTAGTTGAGAGGTGTTGTGATTAAAAGAAGAATGTAAGTCTTCAGGGATGCTAACAATTTCCTATTTCCTTTCCAGGGGGATTCTTATTAAAGTATTTGGTCTTAAATGATTCATTACAGTGTACATTCATATATTATGCACATTTCTATATGTGTATAATATTAATGAATTTTTAAGAAAACTTTAAATATATGCATGCTATACATGTACACTAGATAATTTCAAGTTTTGGGGTTGGGAAATTCTCATGCACTTTTGTAAAAACAATAAATATATTTATCTCTCATATCACAAAAATCTCAAAATAATAAATATCACATCATAGATAGTATCTTTTGTACCAAAAGCTTTCTCTTTCTCTGTGTTTAATATGTTCATGTACCATCTAGTTATTATACATCAAGTTGTAAATATTGTGTAAATATGGGTATTGTTGACTCAGAAAAAGGTATAATTAATTTTCTCTAAAGTCATATGCCTAGTGATCATATTATGGAACCAAGAGTGCCCATGAGGGTTTTAGGGAACAATTAAATGCCAAACTATTGGTACTGATTCCAAGTATAGTGAAAGCTCAGATATGAGGGAGAGTCTGGAATAGTCGGTTAAAAAAAAAAAAACCTGCATGTGGAAGTAGAATTTCAGCTGGACTGGGGAGAAAGACTGGAGGAAATCACAAAATCAAACAAATTATGATAAATTGTCTCCAGACGGTTCCATAAAGGTTGGAGATCACTGCTCAAGAGAATAATTTATTAACTGACTATTCTTTGTGCTTTGAAATAGTGCATGCCTTTCCCAGAGTGATACTTTTTCACTCAGTTAGTTTAGAGAGCATTTTAATGGAAAATCCTTTCTTCTTCTTATACTAGTTAATCCCCAAATCAAGAATGTGTTTTTATAGTGAATCTCCTACTAACACATTTAAGTCCTAAGAACAAAGCAATGTGTTTTCATAATGACCATTTACATTTCTCTAAAAAGTGCATCTGGTTTCATTATTTTAAGTAAAACACTTTTAATTTGGGAAGTTATACTTAGAGTAATTTCCATACTAGGAAACCATTCACGTGAGGGGATTATGCTTTGAAACTCCAGTTTCCACTAACAATGGAAGAATTCAAATGTTCTTGCGCCCACTATTTATAGCAGAAAAAAACCTTTTCCTTTAGATAACTTCTTCCACATAATATTTAAGAGACAAATAAAACTAATATAGAGACTACTGGATTGGGAATAAATTCATTCGCGTTCTAATCTGCCACCATCTAGATGTGTTTATTTAGACAAGTCATTTTGTCTTTCTGGATCCCTGATTTCTCTATAATGTTATATGTTTAGATGCTCTCTGGAGTCTGTCCAGTCTTATAACCTAGCCTACATTGTACTTTAAATTACACAACGATTTGTGAACTGGTGTCCCTTTATGAAAGAAAGGTGTTTTGGTTCCTACAATTGACCACAGTCATGTAGTATATGCTGTGTTAAAGATGCCTGTTATAGAAATATTTCAATGCATCCATGCTTCCCTTCTTCTTTACAATTCCAATTTCCATTTCAGGCTTCAGATGGTGTTAGGGAAAATGACCCTACACTACCAATGATAGTAAGGAGGAAGGGACTTGGGATAAAAGAAATATTCTCCATTATTTTCTGATCTTTTGTTTGACTGTACATAGGACAAAGCCATGCTGCACTAGTCAATAACAGGATTTTTGAAGAAAATGTGAAAACATATTATTTCTCTGTTCTGCTGAACATGAACAAGGAAGTATGTACTACTTACTTAATAAAAGCCACTTTAATTCTATGTAAGGATCCAAAGTTTTGGTAGAATGAAAGTAAGTTTTCAGTAGATTTTTGAGTCACTTGATCGCGTCTTCATATAGAGCCAATACATTTTCTTTACCCTTTACTTCAGTTTCTGTTTCTCTGTATTATCTTTCTATCTATCAGTCAATCAATCAATCAATCTACTTATTCATTTATTTTTGCCATTTACTGCTAAAAAATTATAATAATTGAGTTTTGGCATCCCCATAGAAATGTGTATTAAAAACACATCAATATTACTTTATAATAAATATATAGGATCATACCCACCAAAATCTGTAATTGAACTTTCTCTTATCATCTTCTACATCCTATGTCTTCCATTTCTAGAAGCTGCAATTTGTAACAGAATTTCTCTTGAGTGAGAAATAGTATTTCAACTATATAGTTGCTTAATTCAATTTTTTCTTTGTTGATTTTTCTCAATCTGAGGGTATAACCCTAAATAGGATGGCATTTTTTATGGAGTATGGGTATGGCATAGGAAGATATTATTACAGAAGAATCTTTTTTTTCTGTGAATTATATGTGATACTAGGTTGAGTTACAAATGTGCAAGCAGAATGAAGGAAAGCTCTTCTCTTGGTTTGGTGTGAGGTAGAACCTTGGAGTAGAATAAAGAATAGAAGAGAACAGGAGAGTAATATAAATGATTGGATAAGTTGTTAAATGTTTAAAATAATTTAAACTAATATATATATAAAATAACAAATGTATGTATAAATAAATATATGTGATTGCATAATTTTTCCTATGATATAGATATAAGTAATGTCAATACTTGATTAGTATTATTAAAGTTGGCCCATAAATAATATACTCTATTAAACCTGTTATGATGAAAAATATTAGAATATTTCATTACTCGCTACACATAGAACAGAAGTGATAATAGCACAACAAAAATATTAAAGACATCAAGCTATAATTTTGTGTAATTTGCAAGATGACAAATGTATTCTAGTGGATTATTTGTGAAGAATCATTGAAGGAGGAGAACATGGAGGTAATAAATTAAGCACATAAATTAAAAGGTCATAGGCAGAATACAAATTAATAAATATAGAAGAAAACTCAACTTCTTCCCTGGCAAATTAGAAAATTATATGGTAGTTTTTATTAACTAAATAAAAATATAATAATTACTTTCAAGGTGCGTTATTTAATACTTTTTGTACTGTTTATATTAGCTGGCCAATGACAGCCTCAGTAACCTCTCCATTTAATTTTATACTCAGGCAATAGCAAATTTTACACTTGTTGCTTAATCACTATCATTCACGTGTACATATGAGTACTGATTGGAAGAATATTGTCTTTTAGAATTTTGAAGTATGGTATTTTGAGAAATTCACTACTTTAATTTGCAAGCAGAATGACTAGGGATTGCTGCCACTCAGTGATAGGTTATATTATGTGGGGACAGGAATGCAAGCATTACTGGATTCCATTGATACTGGCAATTTGGAAGAACTGAACCCATTCTCTCTGACCATTGGTGTATGCAGCTTGCAGGCTTTTAAATTCCACCCAGGCACATCCCTGCTCAGTCTTTGCCCAAGTAGTCACTACTGAATTTTACAAGGCTCACCTTATTCTATGAATGGTATTAGCTTTTTGTTTTTTTCATCTTGGAAACTCATTGGTACATATCATACTGTCTAGGTTTATGTCTTATCTTCCCAATTAAAGAATTATAGAACACAAACTTAAAACAAACATAGTTTAGTGATGCAATGCCTCCTCCAAAGAATATCTCAAACATATAGTGAAGAGGAGAAGAATAGGTCTTTCTTAGCCATAAGCTGCATCTTAGCTATAAAATAATGAGTAGTAAAAAAGCAAAATCCTAATTTCAGGCAGTTACAACATTTCCTAGTATACCTAAATTCTCAATAAACATTTTTGAATGAACTAACCTATAAATGAAAAGTGAATTAATCTGGGTTCATCTAATTCACACTTATTTTATATTGTCAAAGAATATTCAACTCCCCTACCATGTTATTGAGGTTCAAATTCAAAGAGATATAAGATATGCAAATATCCTGAACCTCATCCAAAATCTCTCGTATTACCTACCATTTATAATTCTTTTGTGATCCAGTGTTTACTATGATGGTTGTAATAAAGCCATGTCCCTTAATCCTGATTCAATCTCGTAAGGTGGAAAACTTTGATTAGATTACTTACATGGAGATATGGCATACCCAATTATGGGTATGGCCTTTTGATTAGTTGGTGATGTGACTCTACCCATTTAAAGTGAGTCTTGATTAATTAACTGGAGTCCTTTAAATGGGGAGGCATTTTTGGAGAAAATAAAGTTGCTTCAGAACCAACAGAGATGCAGACATTTGGAAATGGTTGGTGTGTCAACAGAGAGAGCAGATGCTTAAATACACATGTTTGGAAATGTGGAGCCCAGTAGATGTTGCCATGTGCTTTCCCATGAGATGCTAAGCAAGCCAGAACCATGAGTTGAATCCTGGAGGAGCTAATTGAAGGCCTACAGATGCCTAGAGATGAAATCGCTAGGATTAGAAGCTGAAAATAATGTAACCGGGAACAAGGATCAGTAGAAACCAGCCATATGCCATTCCATGTGACAGACATCAGCCATTCTTAAGTCAATGTATCTTTCACTGGGTGCTTAGTTTGGACTTTTTATGGCCTTAGAAACATAAAATTGTAACTTGATAAATTCCCTTTTTAAAAGCTGTTCCATTTCTGGTATATTGCCTTCCAGCAGCATTTAACAAACTAAAACAGATGGTACGTCATTTGAATTACATATTCGGTCTCTTTCACCTCTATCTCAATGCCTCATCTCTGGTAAAAGAAAAGCTTCTCATGCAATTTAGGATCTCACAGATTTATTGAGAAATTCATGAATCCAGCAACATCCCATTCAGAAAGTAGAAGAGAGCTTCACCAAGGAGATGAAAAGGAAAAGCTCATATGAGGCCTATGCAGAAGCAGGTGAGATAATGTTCTGATTGTCTGACATGAAGTTTCCATTTTATTTAGGAAGAGGGGTCTTACAAAGTGGGGAGAATGTGGTTGTTTAGGAATGAGGAAGTTAACTGGCAATAACTGATTAGTTGGGCTTAAATTTGGTTTTCTGGGCAAGCTGGAATTTACAGGAAATAGAAACTAGTTTAGGTTTTTTGTTTTGCTGACATAGGGTCTAGCATGGATATCTCCATGTTGAGCCTACCAGATTTCACTTATCAATGCCCACCTTCTGATCTGGCCTTTGGCCAGGTGAGATCTAAGAGGGAAATTTAAGGTACTAGCACCACTCTCAGTTACCATATGCTGGGTCTAGATCATTCTCATGAGTTGAGTAGCTTAATTACAGATGTTGTAGAGTTGGTTGGTGTTTTAGTTTGCTAAAGCTGCCAGAATGCAACACACTAGAGATGGATCAGCTTTTAATAAGGGGTTTTATTTAATTAAAAATGTATAGTTCTTCAGAGGAAAGGCAGCTAGCTTTCATCTGTGTTTCTCTGTCACATGGAAGACCCACTGCGATGTCTGCTGCCTTTCTCTCCTGGCTTCTGGGTTCCAATTACTTTCCCTGGAGCAATTCTTTTCTGCATCTCCAAACATCTGGGCTGAGCTGCAAGTGCTGAGATGAGGTATGCTGAGCTCTTGATCATCTTATGACCTTTCTCTTTTAAGCCTCCAGCTAATTAAATTAAACCTCACTCATTGTGAATGGCAGTCCCATTAGTTGACTGCAAATAATCAGCCATAAATGAATTTCACATGCTGATGATTTAAGCCTACAGAAACAGAAAAATGGGGCATCATCACCTGGCAAAGTTGACTCCTGACCCTAACTACCACAGTTGGTTTTATTCTCTTTGTGCTTCTGTCATTCTAGGCAAATATATACCTCTAGGCAAATATATACCACTAGGCAAGATGTCTGGGTACAACCATTTAAAACTTTAAAGAAGATACAGAGCATCAGGAAGACTTATGATTACTATGAGTAGTAAAATGCCAAATGTTTGGATTATGCTTCTGAACCAAGGACCCTGGACCCAAGCCAAAGCCTAATGAATTCAAAGTGATCAAAGTTGGATCTCAAGGACTTACTTACTTGAGCTATGTGGCTTGTTTGGCTATTTCATGCAGTTGTGTTTGGACTTTCCCACTAGTGTTTATCCAGGACAACAGGTGGTATTGGTAACAGCTTAAATTCCTTCTTGCCCAGTCAGCAAATAGTCAAGAACAACTCTATTATATAAAACAATTCTAGCTTAAAAAACTAAAGATTTTTGTTGTGCAACAATCACTTTTGCACTCAGCTATTTATCTTACTGTTAAAGGTTTCTGCTCATATTTATACTTATGTTAACTCCTAACTAAGGAATTAAGCATCCAATGAAAGAAGCCCATTCTACATCAGTGGCACCTCCAGGCAACTTGAGTTTGACACAGGAGTGTAAATTACATGTGATGGTCCATTGTGAAACTACAGATTTTTTATATATTTTGAAGAAAACTACTAAAAGGGCCAATCCAGACTGCCTGACATATGCAAACTATCTTTACATTCAAATACTTAGGCCTATGGAGAGTGTGGGTCACAGTCTCAGACCCTTCCACGCATGAATATATAACCCAAAGATGTGCATAGAACACCAATGAGGGTTTGTTTACCTATTCAAGGAATGCTTCAATTGCCTACTTCTAAACATGTGTTGTTTATGGAATTGTCAGAATACTCAATATCTAAAAGGAGAGAAAATGCCATTTTTAAACAGAACACAGTAATAGGAGCTGATCTGTCAGACCTCTTGGATTGATTATATTAGGGCAATGTAGTAAGCTAGGCCAATCATATGTTAACACATAATGAATCTGTCCATCAAGGAATATACCTTTCAGTGTTATGAGGTTAAAACTGGACATTAATGAAAAAGGCTCTAATAGACTCACTTTACAAGTAAGGGTGACTTTTCTAGCTTTGATTGCAAGACCTATGCCATTTGGAAGCTCTAAAGAATTAGTCACAGGCAGAATGACAGGATCTCTTGGATCATGGACAGATCTGAGTTTATGCTGGCAGATCCAACAATCAGGTACATTCCCTACTTTTGTAATGACCTGGGAAAAGCAAATGATAGTATTATCATTACAGGTCATGGAAAAGAGGAAGGAATAAGCAAACAGGAACAGTTTAAACACCTTTAGTGGTAGCATTTTCTATGCAAGATGGAAAAAGTGTGCAAAAGGGGTGTGATAATATTGCACCAATAATTGCAAGAAATAATATTATAAGGAATACGAGAGGAACACAGGATTTCATGGTGTTTTATTCTGTGATCTTGGGTGAAAGCTGTCCATTCTTGTAATGCTATCTACTTCTCATCCAAACAAATTTTAGTTGTAGGTCATGCATTTGGTCACAGGTCCATTCGTTAAAAGGGTAGCTTTTTTAAGTTATGAAAAATGAACCCAAGTAATGCCAGTTTGAAACTGTTAGGTACCCCAGAAAAGCCATGCCCTTCAATCCTCATTCAATATTTTTGGGTGGGATCTTTTTTATTGTTTCCATGGAGATGTGTCTAAACCCATTCATGATGGGGTTGTTTATTGGAGCCCTTTAAGAAGGAACCATTTTGGAAAGTGCTACAGAGCCCACACAGCCAGAACCCTTTGGAGATGGATAAAGAAAACACCCCTGGAAAAGCTGTTGAAGAAGCCTGGAGAAAAACTTGGTAGATGTTGTCATGTGCCTTTCCAGCTGAGAGAGAAACCCCTAATGTCATTGGCCTTCTGGAGCCAAGCTATCTTTCCCTGGATGGCCTACTTTGGACATTGTTATGATCTTGCTTTAATTTGGACATTTTCATGGCCTTAGAACTGTAAACCTCAACTTAATAAATTCCCTTCTTATATGCCATTTCATCTTGAGTGTATTGCATCTGGCAGCTCACAAACTAAAACAGATTTTGGTACCAGAGAACTGAGATGCTGCAGTCTGCAAATACTAAACATGTTGGAATGGCTTTTTAAATGAATAAGGGGAAGATTCTAGAAAAGTTGTGAGACATTTGATAGAGAAAGCCTAGAGTGCTTTGAAGAGACTGTTTGTAGAAATGTGAGCTCTAAAAATACTTCTAATAAGGCTTTAGAAATGATGAATATGTTACTGCAAACTAAAAGGAAGGTGTCATGGTCAGGTTCATGTGTCAACTTGGCCAAGTGGTGGTACCTGTTTGTTTGGTTGAGCAAATGCTGGCTTGTCTGTTGCAATGAGGAAATTTCATAGAATTAAATCATGAGCATGTCAGCTGTATCCACAGCTAATTCCATTTGTAATCAGCCAAAGGGGAGTGTATTCTGCAATAAGTGATGCTTAATCTAATCACCGAAAGCCTTTTAAGGAGGATTCCGAAGAGACAGGCTCTCTTTCTGCTTCAGTTGGCGAGTCTCTCCTGTGGAGTTTGTATAGACCCTCTATTGGAATTGTCTGCTTCATAGCATACCCTGCAGATTTTGGACTCCGCATTCCTGCAGTCACGTGAGACTCTTTTAAAATTTTTTTATTTGCGAGTGTTCCCTGTTGATTCTGTTTCTCTAGAGAACCCTAACTAATACTGAGGGTAACCCTTGTTTTAAGATGGCAAAATTGACCACTGGTTTTGGATGGAAGGCAGATTTTAAAAGCCATGAACATGAATATTTAGTAGAAGAGATTCCCAATTCAAATGTGGAAAGTGTGGCCTGCTTTATCCTTGTAGCTTATAGTGAAATGTGATAAGAAAGAGATATGCTGAGAACTGAACTCTTTGGCATAAAGAAACCAGAGATTTATGGTCTGGAAAATTCTGGGCTTGTAGAAAGTGAGACACTGAATAACAGGGTACCAGGTGAGGATGTGACTAAACATGGAAGCAGTCAACCATTACAGGACAAGCAAGGATTTGAGATGAAGTTATCCAGGAAGGATTTGTGGAAAGTCCTTTTGTCCGATGGGCAAGATCATAGTGTATTGCATAGAAAACCAATAAGCATGTTGTGGGATCTGTATAAATGGAATCACTGTCAGTCTTGACCAAAAGGAACAGAACAAGGGATGAACTAGAGGAAAAATAACTTCAGAGGCAGAAACATCGAAGCTAAAGTCTGAAACCAAGAAACTTCGAGCCAGGAGAGCAAACCTACTCAATAACTTGGAGGGGGTGAGTTTGCCCTAGAGGCAGAGGGTAGGCCTTCCTCCTCACTGTTAAGAAAGAGTTGTGCCACCTCAGGAGGTAGAGATGGTAGTGCATATTCCTTGGGGATTGGGGAGAGCCTGGCTGCCACCACATTGTTCTGAAGGGGTTGAGCATGTGTCCCAGAGATGGCAGAGAGCCTGTGTGCAGCATCAATGCTTGAAGACAGTGGAGCTGAGAAAAAGATAGTCTCCTCAGTATCCTGCAAGGTTGCATTTGGAGAGATCTGGGCCACTGCATAGGACCTCTGAAAGGGTGAGACTATCACTTTCAAAAGCCCCGAGAGTAATGGACTCCTCAACTTTGAAATCTAAAGGAGTTTGCCCTGCAAGTTTTTGGAGCTGTTTCGGTGTGGTGACTCCTGTGTTCCTTCCAATTTCTCCCTATGGAAATGGAAACATGTATTCTATGACTGTCCCTCTTTTGTATGTTGGCAGCAGATCACCTTTTCTGAGTTTCACAGGTCCACAGTCAGAGAAAAATTTTGCCTTAGGATAAACCATGCCTATAGCTGACTTTGTTAAGATTTTGTACTGTTTCTGGCTTTGTATTGTATTTTCATTTTTACTGAAATAGTTTAAGACTTTTTGATATTGTTGTGGAGCTAATGTATTTTGCATTTGGAAACAATATGTCTTTTTAGAGTCCAAAGAGTGGAATGTGCCAGTTTGAAAGTGTCAAAAGCCATGTCCTTTAATCCTCATTCAGTATTCCTGGGTGAGATTTTTTTATTGTTTCCATGGAGAAGTGACCTACCCAGTTGTGGATGGTAAATTTGATTAGATTGTTTCCATGGAGACATGTCTTCACCCAGTCAATTTAGGGTTGTTTGTTGAAGCAGGAACCATTTTGGAAAATGCTAACAGAGCCCACACAGCCAGAGGCCTTTGGACATACATAACAGCTTCCCTGAGGAAGCTGCTGCAGAAGCCGGAGAAAAAGCTAGCAGATGTTGCCATGTTCCTTTCCAGCTGAGAGAGATACCCCAAATATCATTGGCCTCTTTGGCTAAGGTATCTTTCCATGGATAAAGTTTGGACATTTTATAGTCTTGACTTAATTTAGACATTTTCATGTCCTTTGAACTTTGAACTTGCATTTTAATAAATTCCCTTTTTATATGCCATTCCATTTCTGGTATATTGCATCTTGCAGCTTACATACTAAAACACCAGGATTAATCCCTTCAAGTGTGACTGCAGTGTCAGAAAGTAACAGTCCCTGGTAAGGCCCCTTCCAGTGTTGGTTCAAAGGTTGTTTTGCGGTAATGTTAGTTCCAGTACACCTAGTACCTGAATCTAGAGTATGAGGAGTCTAAGGGATATCTGATCTGGAAATAAATCCCTTACCTGTTGGAGATAACCTTTTGTGTTAGCCACAGAAGTTTATAATATCGAGTTATCTCCTACTAGGGAAGCAGAGGATCAATGCTAAGATGGAGGCCAACTGACAGGTCTTCCATGATAATTTCATAGAAGAAAAGTTTCTGTTTTCCAAAAGATATGCTTCAAATGGTGAAAAGGGACAGTGGAATAACTTTAGGCCCAGCTAAACCCCATTTCCTCAGTTAATTCAAACAGTTTAAGCTTTAATATGCTATTTTTTATGTTGTTTAGGAGGATCTTACCTCCTAAAAAACCTAATATTCCACAGAATAGAAGGACCACTAGCAGGCTGCTTTTGTGCTAAATCAAATTATATATGACAGCATTTTGTCATAGTTCAAAGCAGAACTGGAAAGTTGGAAGTTTTTCTCTCCATTTCTTTCTGTGGTCACATAGCCTCTTGCTTTTATTTCTTCCTGGGTTTAAAGCAAACAAACAAGATATACTTGAGTCTCTATGACATTGCATCTTTGGCACCTGTCGCTGCATCAGTCTAGAATTTTCTTTTGCTTTTGTTTTCCAATCTACCATGCCACTTATTAAAATTACTCTGCAAAACTTTTAAGCTTGGTTTTTATCCCCTTGAAGACAGTATATATATATATATATGTAGTTGTTGTTCAGTCTCTGGTAATTCTGGCTTGGCTGTCCTTCAGAGTCTGATTCTGTTGTCTGTTGTTTCTGCTTTCTTCCTGGTGCCTTCTCTGTCTGATGCCCAACTAGCCTTGCAGTGTGTGAGATATATTTGAAAGAGTATTTATAGGAACAACTTGTGGCCCAGGATAACTTCCTCCTCAAAGGATTTTTATTTCTTTTTGACACAGGCATTTCAGAGTCACTTTAAACAAGTTCAAAACTTGAGATATTTTGGGGCTAAGACCCTGGTTCTTAAGTTGCCAAAAATGTAGCTTGGATGTTCAGCTTCCTCCTCAGCAAATGCACCTGGAAAAAAAATATCCCAGGTTCCAGGCTCACCTCTATAGATCCCTGATCCCCTTTCTTTCCCAAATTTTAGTCCTGCAATTTCTCATTAACCCATTGGAGTTTTGAGAAAGATACTTAAAAATTATTTTATCCAAAATTAAAAATTAAAAAATATATAAGAAGTAAAAATACATTAAAAAATTATCCAATTTTTTGTTAAGTTGCCTTCACTTGGAGGGCTGATCTGAGTTGCTCAGCCCTCTAAAGGAAGTGGAAACCTTCTGATCCAGACATCGGGTTTTCAGGGGTTTGTCCTCTGGCACTCAGCTTTCAGAAAAAAAAAGTTTTTTCTTTAGTAGTAAAGTCTCCATGGACTCTTCTCACATACACACATTGGTCCCTGCCTCCAAAATTAGACCTGGAATTGAATCTTACCTCCTAAAAACCTAATATTCCACAGAAGCTGGAGTCAAAACTTTCCTTTCCAGGATCAGACACAAAAAGCCCACAGGCGCATGCATTTATGCTAGAACCTCTAAAGTGCAGGCAGATGCTGTAGCTTGAAGAGTTCTAGCTTCATGTCAACACCAGCCTAAGGAGCTGCTCTCTGGCATAAAGGCCCCTGGTAGGTTTGCAGACCAGGATGTGACAACAAGATTAGAGCTTCATTCTGTTCAAGAGGCAGGAAAAGGAGCCAAATAGAAAAGATTCAGATGTGCTGAATGATGCATTAAAAACGTATCAGCCAGCTAAGGTCTCCATAGACCCCTTTCTTAAGGCTTTTTCATTTCATTGTTTGGGGTAACTATTCCCAGGATTTTTCCTAAAGGGGTTGATATAGGTCAATTTGAGGGACTGAGGGTACTCAGGGCAAATGTTTTGAGGCTGGTTTTAATTAGGCTGCTCTGTTGTAAGAGTTCAAGCAATAATCTTTTTAGGTACTTGCTTTTGGTGACCACTGTCAGGAGCCTTTTGGGTCCCTCCTTTCATGTCAGGGCCTTGGCTTCCCCATCTGTAGAGTGGAACAGGTGAGAGGTGCGGGAGACCAGTGAGGCATCAGCACCCAGACTTGACATCTGCAGGGCCAAGAGGTGCCAGGAAGAGACCACACAGAGACTAACTAGTGGCTGGAGAGGGGAATTCCAACCCAGGCTGTGGGCTCAGCTAGGGTGACCGGGTCAGTGATATTTGTTTTGTTCACTTTTCCAGGGAATTGAGTGTGGTACAGATAATGATAATGCCAAATTGTTTGTTGAATCTAAGAGCTTTTATGACTTTCCCAGTAAAATAAATGTCTCAGTCCCTATAAATACTAGAAGGCATTTCCCAGGCAGGTGATACATTTTTTTAAGTTTCTTTTTTTTTTTTACAACTGTTATAGCATCTGCCTTATGACAAGAAAAAGTTTCTGATTCTTAAATGATTAAGCCTAACTGATATCAAGAATTAAATGATATGTATTTGTCCTTTAAAATATTCAGGTTATTTATCACTGTGCTAGACTTATTAATATAACTATAGCATTGTTTATGGGCAGTCAGGGTATCTACGGCCCATTTATTTTGCAACACCACTGATGCTAACCTATCAACTTTAGCCTGGAGGACATGAAGAGCATGTGGAGCGGCTGGTGTTAAAGTTTAGTTTCATAACCTTAGGTTTATTTATAACTTCTTGTTCCAAGTCACTTGTTCCTTGGGAAGGTATGATGGTGTTTATGAAAGAATGGAACCTTGGATTACAGTAGATGAAGGGATTGGGGATATTAATCTTATTTTGTCAGTTTGAGGCTCAATGTACAGAAGATCCTAAATTAGCTTTCTTACTGGCATTTAGGATACAGACAACATATGCAAGATCACAAGATCCAGTCCAATTTATAGGTGTATAGAAAAACCCATGAAGCTATCTGCAGTTTACAAAGTGAATGCAAAATAGCTCACACAATGAATGTTAACCACATCTGATCAGACACAGATGTGTGCTATAGTTTTCCACTGAAACATAACATTTCTCTCTTCAGCCACCCTTCTTTTGACCAACAGTAATCTCAAAAAGATTATTCTTGATCATAAAATAAAACCAGTTTCATTAAACATTGTCTGATTATTTACATAAGTGCAGCAAAAGTGGCAATTTACCATATAGGCCTTTTTAAAAATTTACTTTGCTGGTAATTTTCAAAAGAAACCTCTAATTGAGTTTTTTTGTTTGTTTGTTTTCTTTTCCTAATTGAACTTTTGAAAGCTGCTTGAGACTAGGAAGCAAAGCCAAGAACTAGACATCAGATTTCACCCATAGTCCATAAAGCATCATTCTCAAACATGACATTCCATTCAAAGCCTTGGTTATATAACTGGTATCACCAATTATGTTCTATTAACAAAGAAGACAGATTCTATTTGAACCTATGCAAATAATTATTTTGCCATGAGAATAAAAATATCCAATGAGTTTCCAAATTCTCTCCAGGCAGGGTCTAAAAGCTGAATGTTTTATGAGTTGTAGGTAGCTTAAGGGAAAAGAGTAAGGGATTCCTTGTATCTGTAAAAACAGAGCATTAAAAAATCAGCAATAATCCAAACAAAACTATAATCATTGTTTATCAGTGTATTCATTCCTAGATAATTAGTCCTTATTCTGCTCAATTTTGTGTTAGTAATCTCATGAACACATTGGCTTCCTCACTAAAATTCTGGAATCTTGGGCTCAGTCCAATAGCATGGTCTCAAAGTTATTTAAGCAATGTTAATAGAAGCCTGTGCCCCCAAAGTATGTGGCATAGTCCTTGCCATGAGTCTCTAAGACAGTCCTATTTGTTGAAGATAAAGCAACTGGTTGCACATGTTTTCAGGGAAGCATCAGAATAAAATTTGACTGTAGATGACAAAAGACCTAAAATGGCTGCTGTTGACTTTTTATTGTTTTACAAAAGTGAAAGTTCTGATGAAAGTTCTTTACAAAAATAATGTGTTTGAGAAGGAAATATCATTAATTCCATGATGTGGAGACCCAGGGCCCAAGCCCCTCCTCCACATTGAGAATAAGTTACTGCGAGTAGCTGCCTACAATGACTGGGACAGAAATTAAAGCAGCAAATCTCCTGGGAGGGAGGGTGTGTGGAAGAATGTATAGATGGCATCATAAATAAAAAATTAAAACTCCCCTCCCTTGTTCATTGTTGATAACAAAACTACAAACCCCTGTCACTAGATCCATCTGAACACACCTTTGTCCTAAATCCCTATAAGCCCTTGCACTTCCCCCAACTTTATAAGCCCTTGTACTATGGAAGATCCTCTCCTGTTTGTAGGTTCTGATTAAAACTCATGTATCTGACATTACTTTGGTCTTCAGGCTGCCCCAACCCAAGTCCTGTAAGAGCTGGGTTAGAAAAACTGGCAAGCCAGTTAGGAAACCAAAGAGCCACCAGTATGAGTCTTGGTAATGCAGAATTCATGGCGGGAAATCCCAAGGTGGCTTCTAGTGTCTTTGTAGGGAGGGATGGCTGGTGGCTTACCCTCCTAGTGTTAGTGCTCATGCAACAGGTCACAGAACAGTCAGGATTTCCTAACAAAAAGTACCATCAGGTCACTGGCCATCACTTGACCCCTGGAGAAGGCCCTGGCTGCTAAATCTGCAGTTTGCCACCTAAAAGAACTTAAGTTAGAAAAGGACTTCCATATAATCCCAGCAGATCTGAAGAATGCATTTAATCAGAGGCTACACCATGTGCTTGATAGTTTAAAAATATTGCTATGCCTATATGCTAGAGTAAGAGGGTATAGACTGCCCAAGGGCTAAGAGAGGCATATCCTGATTTCCCCTGACTTGAACCCCAAAATATGGGATCCTATTCATTTTTCTTTAGATGATAATAAACCCCAGCCTGACTGGGATACTGAAAATGAGGAAAGGAAGCTTGTTCATCCTCTGGTCCAAAAAGAAGTTAAGTCAGAACATATTCAGCACCCTTACCCCCCAGCAGGGAATGGTAATACTGAGTGTGCCTCTGCCACCGTAGCTGCCCCAGCACTCTCCTGAGCAAAAGATCTTAGTTACCATGCAAGATTATACTGCCACTGAATTATGTGAAATTGGGAATCAATACAGAGAAAACCTAAAGAATTATTGCCACATTGGCTACTATGTCTATGGGACACTGGTGCAGAGGGAGTGCTGCTTTCAGGAAAAGAAATAAGCAAATTAGCCTCTGTCATTCTCATGTTACCTTGAATTTAACTAATGTTCTCTTTAGTATTCTCTTACTTAAGTCTAGTCAACTTCCTTTTGCCTTCACCTGGGAAAAATAAGTAACTTTCACCATGCTCTCACAAAAGCTATTTGCATAGCCTGATCATCAGCCACAGCCTGTGGCAAAGGATTTGGCTAAATGGAAATGTCCATTTTACCATACTGGTGATATAATGTTAACCAGTAACTCTCATTCAGAACTAAAAGAAGCCACAGGTTCTTGTTATTTCACCTTGAGACTCAGGGATGGACAATTAATTGCAACAAACTACAATAATGTCTTGGCTTCCCTGTCAAATTTTTTAAGTGCTGTATGGTTGGGTAAGATGAAAATTATTCCTTCTGCAATAATTAATAAGGTAAAAATGTTTTCCTATGCTGCATATGCCAAAACAACCAATGGCTTTCTTGGAGTTGTTGGAGTATTAGAAAGCTTTTTGTTCCCCTAACTCAAATGTGAAAACCTTTGTGTATGCTAATTAGAAAAAGGCAAACTTGGAAATAGGAGGACCACTAACAGGCTGCTTTTGAAAAGGCAAACAGGGCAATAGCACAGACTCAAGCACTGAGGGAGTGTAAATCTAGACCTTCCCTGTGAATTGGATGTAGGCAGCACTGATATTGGCTTTGTGTGGTGTCTGTGCAGAAGAAACATTCTAAATGAATGTCCCTTGGCTTTTGCTTACAATTATGGAAGCAGAACTGAGACACAGCTCCCTGGAAAAAAATTGTGTGCCATATTGCATGTAGCAGAACTGATGTAATGATGATCAGTCATCTTCAAAACAGTCATCCTTATTGACATAACCAACATGGCTTCTAAGCCATGCTCTGGCAGTGCCCCAAGTGAGCACACTGACCACCTGGAAAGTCTACATGCTGCAGCTCATCATTTTCAATACCAGCCTTCTGAGTGCAGAAATGCATGAGATTCTCAGACCAGAGTTTTATATGGTAATGCAAAAGCTACAGTTGTGGAGACTTCTAGGAAGATGGCTGACTAGAGCAGTTTGAGATTAGCCTTGTTCCACAGAAAAGATAGAGAAAGGTCAGGATGGTGACTGAGGTAGCATTTCCGAAGTGCGGCTGACCTGGGAGAGCCTTCTGCACCACATGTAGCAGCCCTGGTTGCAGAGGCTGAAAACTGAGAGGCAGAAAGCTAGAGCCTGGCATGGAAGCATGGAGCTGCAGAGCCTGTGGGAGAGCATGGAAGGATACCTGAAACTAGGAAGTAAGCCAGGCCACATTCTTTGGGTGTGCTACTCTCACCTGCTCAGCCCTGTGACTAGAGACTTACCCCAAACCCCACACACCTGAATTCCCTCACCCACTCCCATTCCCTGTGCTCCAGGCACCCCCACCCCACCAGCCCCCAGGGCACATAACTGCCTCCCACCCCACCCCAAGTGCAGCCCAACCCACATCTCCTGCATCCCTCCAGAGCATTACCTCCCCCTCCCTGTTCCCTGCAGGTTGCTACCAGTGCATAAAAGTTGTGGGCATTAACCTCCATACCTAGGCTACCCCCTATCCCCCACTCCTGCCCAAAGTGTCACACAGCCTCACTTCATCCTCCCTGAGCTCAGCGCATCCCATTATGGCACTCCCAGGCAAACTCATGCCTACAGGCCCCCAATCATGTCATTCGGCTCTGGGAACTGCAGGTTATAGCAGTCCTAGAACCGCTCACTTGCACAGCCCTCAGCCTCACTTCCCAGCTCTGTGAAAGAGCTGACCTGCACAGCCCAGTCATATCTGCCCCCAATCCACGAAGGCGTACCACTGACCTGCTACCACAGCTCTATGCATGCACACAAAGGGTCTTGTGCCTTAGACCAGTGCCCACCAGGGTTATGTCCCCCAGACCAGCACACCTGCACAGCTACATCCTCCCTGGCTGCTGGGCACCCATGTTCACAAGCACCAGAGTAACAGCCCCAACCTATGCCCATACCTGCTGGTGAAACAAATAACCATACTGAGTGCTCCACCCCATGCCCTGCTCCCTGCTTCACAACCATCCCACAAACACAAGGCCTTAGACTACTGAAAGACATCAACTCCCAAAGTAAATCAATCAAGATGTCGACATGTGATGAAGGCAACAGAAGAACGCTAAGCATATCACAATGCAGACAGATATAGCCCTACCTAGTGACCAAATTAAAACACCTGAGGAGACACAGACATTTGAACAATTAATCAAAGATGTTCATATAACTCTACTTAATAAAATGAGTGGGATAGCAAATGACATAAAGGAGATCAAGAAGACAGAAGCGCACAAAGAGGAACTTGAAAGAATAAATAGAAAAATAGCGGAAATCACAGAGATTAAAGACTCTGTTGACCAAATTAAAAACATACTAGAGGCGCTCAAAACCAGATTCGAAGAGACAGAAGAAAGCATAAGTGATATAAGGACAGGAGAACTGACTTTGAAGGCTCAAAACAGCAAATGGCAAAAAAAAAGATGGAAAAAATTGAATAGGAACTCAGGGAAATGATAGACAAAACAGAGCAGACAAATATAAGAATCATTGATGTACCAGAAAGAGAAGAGAGGAGTAAAGGGCTAGGGAGAGTAGTTGAGGATATAGTGGGGGAAAACTTCCTAACCATCATAAAGAACATAAATATACAAGCCAAAGAAACCCAAAGAACTCCAAATAGAATAAATCCAAATAGGCCTTCCCCAAGGCATATACTAATCAGTCTGTCAAATGTTGAAGAGAATCAGAAAATCCTGAATGCAGCAAGAGAAAAACAATGTACTACATACAAGGGAAATCAAATAAGACAGATCAGACTACTCAGCTAGCACCCTGGAGGCAAGAAGGCGGTGGCATAATA
>PVIY010039679.1:0-22876 GCA_004026745.1 Myrmecophaga tridactyla
CCGGCTGTCCCGGGCCAAGCAGGGAAGCCTGAGCCCTGGCCGGGCCTGTGGGAACCGCGCTGGCTGCAGCGAGTGGCCCGGCACCGGGGCCGGCCTCGGGCGTTGGGCAAGGGCACCCCGAGCAGACGGGGCCTTGCTCGGCTTCCCGCGGCCCTAACCCAGCTGAGCTGCACCGAGAGGCTCAGAATCGCTGCCCCCTCCCCGGGGAACCTTCTGACAACAGCAACAACAGTGTTTGGGGAAATGTGCCTCCACCTTCGTTCTTTCGCCTCAAAACTCCATGTGTCCTGCAACCACCTGCGGGTGTGCCGCCCCCGGCCCCGTTAGCCCCCGCCCCAGCACAGCCGCCTTCCACCCCGCACGGTCGCTCCTAAAATATGCGTTAGCGTTTCAATAGCCACAACTCAAGGTCATCCCAAGGCTGTGGACGTCATGGGCCCCTGTGACCTTCGGGCCCACTGGTCCCACGTCATGGTCACCTACCCAGCCCCCCACGCCTCGCGGCATGAAGTAAGTGCTTTGTGTTATTCTCTCTCACAGCTGGGGGTTGGCTGGCTCGGCCAGCTGGTTCTCCATCAGCATCGCCCATGCCTCCTCCTCACCCCTACAGGCGGCAACCAAGGCTAGTGTATAGGCCAGAAACCTCTCCAGGTGGCCTCTCCAGGTGGCCTCTCCAGGCAGCCCCTCCAGGTGGCCTCAGCTTCCCCCACCCCTCTACAGCTACCTGGACTCCTGTGGCCTTCTGGGAAGCCCAGATGTTCTGCCACACTCTCCTGGCTGAGGCAATCACAGGGGCCCCTGCGATCGAGGAGGAGGGACTGTTCAGCGCACACAGCTGCCCTCTCGCCCCAGCCACTCACATCCCTCCTGTACACAAAACACCCCCCAAGACCCCTCACCTTTCCCCACTATGGCATCAGCTCAACATCCAGGATGTCCGCATCTAAATCAGGTCCAGGTGTCAAGGAGACGCACAGGTGCAGCCCTCATATCAGGCCTCAGCCTGAAGACCTGGCATCTTCGCTTACAGGCTGCAAGCAGTTATAGAAGATGGGTTGGCTAAAACAAGTACTTGCTAGCTCAGGGTTTTGGGGCAAGACATTCAAAATCAAGATATTGGCAAGGCTGGGGTTCTCCCGTCTGCAGCATCCTGGGGCTGGCCCCAGGTGCTGGACTCTTGTCCCTGGGTGCTTGGGCTTATGTCCCTGGGTGGTTGGGCTTATGTCCCTAGGTGCTTGGGCTTACATCCCTGGGTGCTTGTGCTTATGTCCCTACCCCCTGCCTCCTGTCACAGGCAGTGGCCTCTCCTTCCTGGCCGCTGTGATGTCTGGGCTCCTTCTGGAAGGTTCCCAGGAACCTGGATCAAGGCCCACTTGGCTCAGCCAGTCACACCTTAACTCAAAATATTGTCTTCAAAAGGTCCTATTTGCAATGGGTCCACGCCCACAAGGACACAGGTTAAGAGTAAGAACACATGTTTGCTGGGGTTCAAAACTCAACCTACCACACCCACAAGCTAAGGTAACAGGTCCTCCATCCCCCCCCCAACACACAACGGCCTAAGAAAGCTGCTATACACACTCCTGCTCAAACAGGGGACAGGTGCACAGGGCATTAACTAGTAGGTCACAGCAACTTCTCAGACACTTCCCTACATTTAAAATTGATCTGAAATGAAATAAATAAATAAATGCAGTTATCCCCGTGAATTTTCGCCATGCTTCTTCAGAGCCACGTGCCACCACTGTCCCGGGAGACTGGCCACAGGAAGGAAACGGAGCCCTGCCGTGGCTCCCTGCTCAGACCCCGGAGGTCGGTCAGGGCTGGCGGCAGCCAATGGCCCACACCGCACCTGTCTCTACACAAGGGGGACGCAGACGTCCCTTGGCTCAGTGGGGATGCCAGGCGAAGAGCATGTGCGCCTGGGGCTGTCAGCACCCATCCCCGCAGCCCCAGGAGGGAGCTGTCTGCAGCGCGGGGCAGCAGCGGCGAGGTGCAAGGCCAAGGGTTCAGTGCACGGGGCCCCGAGGACGTCGCTGGAGCCAGGCCTCTACCCGGGACCAGAGGCCCACAAGCCCCTCCTTCGCTTAAGGAGCTCGGAGTTGGAGTTATCTCCCGCGCCTCTGAAAGCACCCTCACACATTCTCACTTCTCTCCCCAAGCTCTGTGTCTACCTGAGGTCTGGCCTCCTAAGGACCCTCTCCATCCTCCTATAAGAAGGAGGACCCCTGAAGAATGTAAACCCCCCACCCCGGTCCATGTAGACCCCCGACACCACCCTGGCCAAGCCCTGCCGCTCTCCTGGGGCTCTCAGCTCCTCTCCTACAGGATGTAGAAGCTGCTGTCACCCACATGTCAGCAGGGAATGGCGCTGTAACCACTGCAAAGCCCTGTACTGTACAGATTAGACCAACCTCAGTCTGCAGCCCCTCTTCCCCGATAATGGAGATCCCCCTAGCAAGCACAGCACACACCCCAGCCTGGCATGACAGCATGCATTTGACACCCACATAGAACCCAGGACCTGGGAAAACAGGAATCTGAGAAGGGAAACTGAGCTAGATTGAAAGAATTGTGTACCCCAGAAAAGCCAGGTCCTTTAATCCTGATTCAATACTGTAGGGTGGAAACTTCAATTAGATTATGTCTACAGAGCTGTGATATGTGCAATTGTGGATGTGACCTTTTGAATAAATGGAGGTGTGACTGCCCATTCAAGGTGGGTCTTGATTCGTTTACTGGAGTCCTTTAAAAGTGGAAATATTTGAAGAAACCTCAGATGCAGGCACTTGGGGAACAGTTGCTTCAGAGCTGACAGAGACACAGGTGTCTGGAGATGCTTGGAGTGTGACAGAGCAGATGCCTAGACACGGGCAGAGTCCAGCAGATGTCACCATGTGCCTTCCCATGAGATGCTAATCAAGCCAGAACCCAGAGCTGTGTCTCAGAGGAGCTAAGTGGAGGCCCACAGATGCTTAGAGAGGAAGCACTGGCATCAGTAGCTGGAAGCAACAGAACAGGGAATAGGACCAGCAGATGCCAGCCACGTGCCTTCCATGTGGCAAACATCAGCCTTTCTTGAGTCAAGGGATCTTTTCCCGGATATCTTAGTTTGGACATTTTTATAGCCTTAGAACTGTAAACTTGTAACTTACTGAACTCCCTTTGTAAAAGCAGTTCCATTTCTAGCATATTGCATTCTGGCAGCTTTAACAAACTAATAGAGAAGGCTTTCACCAGAACAGGGAGAAGGAAAGAATGAAGGTCAAAGGTGCAGGATGCGAGGGGAAGACTTCACCTGAAAGTGGCTGCTGTCAGCAAGCACCCTGTTTGGGGACATTCCACCAATACCCACCGAGCCCCATGTCTCTTCTTTCTGGCCTTTGAACTCACAGCTACCCACCACAGGGCACAACCCAGGTGATGGGGCCTCTTTTTAACCATCTTTGGGCCCCCACATATGTCGTCACTTTGAGCGGACTGGTGGCTGTGGCCTGCCCTTCCCCTCTACCCGGGAAGCCACTGTTCACGCCAGTTCACTGTCCCTCATTACCTACAAGCCACATGGGGCTCAGTCCACGGTGGACACAGGCCCCAAAGGCCATATTTGAGCTGCTAGCCTATGCAGGGGTCAGCACTGGCCTCTGTCGCTTCCTGAAACCACGTGTCTACACCAGGGCCGCCTCGCTTGAGCCCCACAGCCCTGCGGCAGTTCCTCAGCCTTTGGGGTGCAGTGACAGCAGAAGGCCTGCCCCCAGCCATTGCCCAGTGGCTCTCCCAATAGCCTGCAAGGGAGGGGGGGTGTGGTCAACATGAACCCCTTTGGTACATCCAATTACTTTTTGAGCGCCAGCTGCGTACCAGGCACCATTCTATTAGTGAGCAGAATAAAACCCTAGTCCTCAGGGAACTTACATTCTAGTGGAGGGAGGGAGATATAAATAATATGCAGATCACTGATGTTTTATTTATAAGGTAATAAGTGCTATGGAAGAACTAAAAGAGAAAAACGGGCAGGGTGTACGCCAGGTGTGCTGGACCTGGTGGGGCAGGCTGCAGAATTAAAGAGGATGCTCAGGAGAGGGCTCGTGGAACAGGTGAGAGGTGAATATAGATTAGGAGAAAGAGAAGCGTTCGCCCAATGGAGGTGGGGGTCAGTGTCCCGGCACGGGGACAGCAGGGCAGAGGCCCTAAGGCGAGAGCAAGGAGCACCGGTGAGGAAAGTCCAAGGCCACGTGGCTGCGACAGAGTGAGCAAGGGGGAGGAGGGCAGGCTAGAGAGGAGATGCTGTCCCTGCCAAAGGGAGCAGGTAGCCCTCGGGCCAGAGAGGCAGAACCCCCCAGCCCCCCACGGGTAGTGGGTCACTCTGAACTCAGGCCTCGCACTCTGGGCCCCAGGTGCTTCCCCTGCAGACTCGGACACGCAGGTCTTCTGCTCCCAACAGCACCCCTTTTGCTGTCCCCAGCCACCACCTGCCCAGGCAGCACCCAGTGGCTACTCCACGAGGAGGACCCCGTAGAAGCTTCCCTGCCCTGGATCTACACCCCACCTGCAGGAGAGCTGATGGCCAGGAAGGGTTGACTCACAAAACTCACAGAGAGTCTCTCCTCTCCTCTAACCCAGACATCCCAGACGAAAGATCCGTGCTCCTGGGGTTGCCCGATCCGAAGCTGGTGCCCGGGGGCTGGGACAGCCCAGGCCCAGGACGCGGAGCTCACACCCCGCAGCCAGGGCCCTAAGGCCATCTGGCAGGATCCCACGGCCAGTCGACGGCAGGCAACCCCCCCACCCCGAGGGCTGCCAGGGCCCGGGGCTGCGGGGGGCATCTGAGGCCATGCTCCCAGCTGCTCACACAGGACTCAATCGGGCCTTCGCTGAGGGAGAAAGAGCGTTACCAACCTCGGAGACGAGCCAGGCACTGCTTGGCTCTGCTTCCCCGCCTCGTCCTCCCCGCTCCCCCTCCCTGGGCTCGGCACGTTAGTGTTGAATGGCTCTATTTATTGCCATCCAAGTTTTGTGCTTGGCTGGGCCGGTGGTGGCTGACCTAAACCAGCAGTGACAAGTGGCCACACTCAGTCTGCAGACACCAAGTTCGCTGCCACCTTTCAACGCCCCCGCTCTCCCCCTTTCCCTCACTCCCACACACACGGACGCCTTCCGCGCCCATCAGGCCCTGAAACAGCTCCAAGACGCGAGAGGCCGGTGGAAGGTGCTGGGACAGGCCCCTGGGAGAATGGCGAAGGCACGCTCTCGGACTCAGCTTCCCTTCCTATAAAATGATCGTGGAAAAGCAATCCTCTTCAACACTGAGCAACTCCAGAGGCTGAGATCTGAATTACTGTTCAGAGGCTGCCACAAGCAAGCAGAGGGGCTGGGAAGGGGTCCTTCCCACAGTGGCCCTTCGCCTACACTTCCCATCGAGCAGACGATGGGACAGAAATGAGGGTCTGAGCTCAGGGCTGGCAATACAGACATGGGGGACTTCTATGAGAATGTGGTGACACAGCGGGATGAGCAGCCAGCCCCCGGGGGCTCCCTCTTCACCCTGGAGGCTGGGCACCCCCATCACTGAGGCCAGCAGAGTGGGCTACTTAGAAACCCAGTTGTCAGGAGCAGCAGGAGCACAGCTGCGAGCAGAGAGCGTGAAAGCACCGGTCGGCTCCAGGTAGAAGAGGACTGATGGGAAAGCAGCTGCCCCAGGGAGAAGCCAGCCTGGGCCGGCGGTACCTCTGCTAACTGATGCAGGACACGTGGTGGGAGGGACTGATGTCCGATGGGGAGGAGGGACAGGCTGGTAGAAGTTAAGACGGAGGCAGCACAGAGAAGCATACTAGGGAGACGTGGAAGAAGAATTAGAGCAGGTGACGTGGAGGGAAAACAAGCGCAAGGGCTTCCTGGAGCATGCAGGAGACCGTGCTTGAGAGCTGTGCGCGACAGCAGGTGGAGCAGCCTGGGACAGAGGCCAGGAAGGGCATTCAGAGGCAGGACAAGTCAGCAGCCCTGAAGCAGAGCCACCATCAGTTCAGTTCACCAAATAGCCCTGCCTCCCTTCCCGGGCACAGTGGGGCTGAGATGCCTGGCCCCCCTTTGTGGCTACTAGGAGCAGATGACTCGCTCTGGACACTGAGTTGTGAGATCTCACCAGGCATAGAGGCTCACGTGAGACATTCCTGAGCTCTCTTCCCTCTGCTGCAATGAGCACGAATGTTCCAGGAGAGGCTGCCATGCCATCCCAGGTACAGGAGAAAAGCAACATGCAGAACCCAACTTAACTCAAAAGAGATGCAGGAAGGCAGGAGAAATAAACTTCGTTGCTTTAAACCACTGGGACTGTATGTCAACTGCAGCACAGCCTGGCCCTCCCTGACTGAAGCAGCGAGGGAGGAGTTTCTAGAAGGAAGGCGGTAGCCACAAGTGGCGAGTGCTGCAGGGAGGACGGAGGCTGGGAAAGGTTTTGAGTTTGGCAAACAAGTGGGTATGAGGGACGCTCGAGCTTGGGCTGTGGGCCAAGAGCCACTCTGCAAGGCTCTAACTTCGTCTAGGAGGCACCACCGCAGACTTCTCGTTTGCACACTTGTGGGAATGGCAGAGAAGAAGTGGGGTAAACGGAGACAGGCAGGGTGGAGTAAGGACTCAAGCTTTTATTCCTAGGAGAAGCCAGACAGGAAATAAAGGGATAATGTGACTTGATTGTCCCAGTGCGTTACGGCTTTGTCCAGTTGGGAAGCAAGAGGCACTAGCAGCTGGCTTCCCATCCCCTGCAATGTTTTCTTTCACTTTTTCCACACTTGCTCTAGATGCTGACCAAAGGTGAGAGACTGCACTTGAGATTGATGAGGACTGGAAAGCACAGAACAAGAAAGAGGGGTGCTTGAAAAGATGCTGGGAGCAGGTGGATGGTGGCAAGAGGGAGGAAACAGATGGGAGGACCACTCCAGAGGAATCTGGGAAGCCCGGGAGCCCCTAGGGACTGACCCCAGGGATGTGGCTGTCCACAGGGGCTCGGTCTGTGGGGAAGACTGGAGAGGGGGAAGCACATGTGCAGTGAGGGAGGCTGCCCAGCCCCGGGCACAAGCGATGGGTTCTCGCAGGCCTGTGCTTGCTGGGGTCCCTTGACCAGAGGCCCCGTTGCCTCTGGTTGCTGCCAGGGAGGTGGGCTCCTGAGGGCCACACGGCTTGCCCACAGGTCAGCCTCAGGCCCACGCAGCTGCCCCCGTGACCTCACCCTCCTGCACCTGCAAAGAAGGGAGACCCAGTCCTCTCTGGGTGATCCCGGGTGAGTCACCTCTCCTCTCCAGGTCCCATTTTCATCAAATGGGGTAATTTAGACTAGAAAATCTCCAAGAGACCTCCCACCTCCAGCCTTTTCAGATGCTGGGATCCAATCAGGCCTCTAGCTAATCTTTACTATCCTATCAATAAAACACAAAACTAGAAGCAACTAAATCTGAAATGGTTACTATATTACTAAATAGATGAACAGACACACAAACAAAAAAACAAAGAATGAATAACTGTCAAAGGAGGGCTTGGACCGCTGATCCCTTTGACTCAGTTCTCAGCCCAGCTACACACATACTCTGGGCACATAAAAACCCTTTTGCCACCAGAGGCTCCAGCTGGGCCAGCACAGATGTGCCCTGGCCCGGCCAGCACCGAGCACGCCCGCGTCTGCCCCGACGGCTCGGGCCCCACCGCCAGACGCCTTCCAAGGGGCCGCGTGCACATCCCCAACCCCCCGCCACTTCGCTGCAATGGAAAGGGCATGTTGTGGAAGCAACTCACATAAAATCTGCCCTTGGGTCCATGCTCACCCCAAACTCATCACTGTTACCCCAAGGCAAAGGCCAAGGTCCAGGGAGAAGATCCCAAGTCCCGGCCGACTCCACCCTGCCAGGCGATGCTCTCGATGGAAGGGCAGGCTTGCCCCGTCTTGGGGACGCTGAAACTGGGGGAAGCTCCCCGAGACTGTCCCACATGTGGGGGGCCTCTCCATCCCTCTGCCTCGCCTGTTGCTCTCTCCCACACACATGTGCGCTTCAGCCGAGGCCACCGGGAGGTGAGGGCCCTGTTCTCGGAGCTGCTTCCTGGGCGAGCTGGCTTCAATCACACCTCTCCTCTCCTCTCAGGGGCCCAAATGGGGTGAGACAAGCTAAAGCCTTGGGCATTAGTTAGCCCAGGCCATGACAGGGGCACTGACCTTCACGGCAGCGGTACCCAGGCTCGGGCTCAGCTTGGCAGCTGGGGAAGGCAGAGCACGTCTGCTCTCGGGCAGCCCTGGCCAGGCCTCTCATTTCCACGCCCAGCTCGACTAGTGACCGTCTTCTGGGAAGAGCGAGATCCTCAGGCAGCCCCCGCCAGCACGCCACCTGTCTCTGCCCTCTTCCTGCAGCTGGTGGCCCCGCTACCCCAGTGGAGCGGCAGGGAGATTCCCTGAAGCCCTGGGTGGGGAAAGCGGGGACAGGGGCAGGGAGGGGTCCTGAAGAAGTCACGACCTGAGGAGGCAGCTCCATCCGGGTTCGGAGGCGTGCTCCTCACCAGCTCCCTGGATTCGCTCTCCTCTGAACTCATATAATCCCACTTTATCCTTTTGCTCAAAGAATGCCAGAGTGTCCATTCCAAATCGATTCATCTATTCATTGAAGAAGATCCCCCAAGGACTTCCACTTGGTATTTTGAAGCCAGTTCAAGCTCCTTCTAATTCTTGAGATGAATAAAGACATGTTTTCAAACCAGTTTTCACTTCTTACCACAGACCCTCCCTTCCCTAGCGGCATGTCCCTCCACCCAAGTGTCCAGATGTGGGTCATGGAGCTGAAAGAGCCTCAGACTGTTCGGTCCAATGCCCCATATTATCCAGTGGGCACACAGAGGCTTGGGGAAAGAAAGGGATTGCTTGCTCAAAGTCGAGCTGCCACCCAGTGCTGTTTTGGTCATGAGACACTGAGCCCTAGCAAAAGGGATTTGGCTGCACTCAACAGTCTGAGCTGAGCAAACACAGAGATAATTCCCATGGAACTGTGCCCTGCACGCTCTAGGGCTGGATGGCCGTGGCACACACCCAGGCCTCCGGCGGCCTGGCCCTGTCAGAGATGGCCTCTGCAAGTCCTCCATGTGCCCACAGGACCCCACAGGGCTGCCCAGGCTGGCACCAGAAGTCAGCGGAGCACAACCTGGAGCCTTTGTGGGGAGTGTGGAAAGGAGAGAATAAGGAAGGAGGACAGTTCTTGTGGTTGAGACCAGCCCAAACCCCAAAGTCTCTCACTGAAAGCCAGGCCACCTTTGGTAGTGGGTGTCTTCATTCAATCGCTCATCACCTTCTCAGCATTTCTAAGTCTGTTTGTTGAGGGAGTGAGGACAAGAGATCCTGTGTGAAGTCAATGCTTCAGGAGGTTAGAGAAAGAGGAGGTCCCGTGGGACCAAGTAATCAGAGGCAGCTCTCTGGAGAGGCCGGAACTTGAGCTGGCCATTGAAGGATGGGCGGGGCAGGGAGAGAAATGGTCACTCCAGGCAAGGGCGGGTCTGTGGTCAGATTTCATTTCCGATTTCTACCACGTCTTGAAGGGTTTGGGATGCCATCCAGGGCACAGAACTGGCAGATGCCCGTGAAGGAGAGAGATGGAGGAGAGAGAAGAGCAATCCTTTTCTGTAAGGGAGAGAGATGGAGGAGAGAGAAGAGCAATCCTTTTCTGTAAGGGGTTCATCGTCTGAAGGAGAAGATCAAGCTACCACTTCGTAGTCAACCTGATGGCCACGGCTAGGTCTTTCCAGCAGCAGATTGCCATGAACTTGATTAATGGGCTGCTTGAAATTCACCTTCCAGAGCCCCACATCTGTGAGTTTGTGAGTGTGCATGAGAACACCTCGGCGTGCAGCGTCTGGGTGAAGCCCGGGAACCAAGAGTGAGCTCCTCTAATGAGACGTCCCTGGACACTGCAGAACCTCGGGTCAGCTGCCTCGATGTGGCCTTCTTCACTGGTTTTCTGTGGGTTCCCAGCAGCCAGGTCTTCCCAGGTGAGGGCCAAAGCCCCAGGTCCAAACCCTCATCTTGTCGGACAGTCCCTGAGAAAACTCCATGGAACAGCGTTTGAAAGCCTGACCAGCTCTGAAAGAATGTCCCCTCCCGTTTCCCCAAGTCGAGGAGGTGAGAACCAGAATCTGCCTGGTAAAGAGTCATTTGGGGGGCAGTTAATCATCAACTAAAGTTGTTTGCCTTCCAAACTCTACCCATTTGTCCTTTTCATAATCTGAAATACTTGCCTCCTTTAAGTATAAACTTCTAAGATGGATTGAGGTTTGGATCAAGGTTTGCTTTCCCCGGGGTGGCAACAGTTGAGATTATACATCAGGCATCATCCTTGGCTGTGCAGAAAAGAGCATTCCAGTGAGCAGTTTATTAGGGGACTAAATGGCCATAGGATCTGGCCTGTGTTGGGACGGGTGGGGTGCCTCCCTATGGCGAGAGGGGTCCCTCTAAAGGAACAGGGGTGCCCACTCACTGACCACTAGAAAGGAAGGCAGGAGGGACTAAGAGACACTCAGCATGCCTTTGGCCCATGTGGCCTTGACCTTTAGAATCCAAGATGATTAGGAGGAAACCTCAGTATCAACACAGACTCTTCTTAGAATTAAAGACTAAAAACTCAGGCAAAGTATCTGAAAAGCCACCAGCCCTTTAGGACCTTTAGGACAAGGCCGTCCAGAAACGGTGGCTGTAGACCTCGTGCTGTAGAAGCCACGGCTACCTGAGGCCCCGGGTCCATGTCTCCCGCCGCTCCCCAGCACCTGCTGAGACTCCCGTCTCCACCAGCTGCTCTCAGGGAGCTCCGGGAAACACAGCCAAGGGGCAGCCCAGACCAGGGAGCCAAGGAGGAAGCGCTAAGTAACTAGTGGGCATCCGGACAGCGTGGACAACTTTCTAGGAAGGTAAAAGATACAAATCTGACTCACGGAGAATATCATTTGAATGGACCATTAGCCATGAAAAAAAGTGAAAAAGCTGTGGAAGATATATCTCTAACACAGGCTCTGTACTCCTGCTGTTTCGTGGAAAAGTTCTTTCATGTACGTGAGCAGGGAAAACCCTGGAAGTCTTCCTTACTCCTTTGATAAGGCCAACATAACCTAAAAATGAAGACTGGCAAAGATAATATAAATATACATATAATATAATTGTATACATACGTACAATACATACACATACATATACACGTACAGACCAAGCATATTAATAAGGATGGATTAAAAAATCTAAATATAAGAAAAAATAACTCCCAAGAGATAGTAAAAGAATAACTGAAAATGACCAAGTAATATTTATCCCTGGAACGCAGTAATGATTTAAAATTTGAAATTCTAAAATAGTCCACTTTAATATGTCACAGAGGAAAAAAGGCCATAAAACCATCGTAATATCTAAGGAGATACTAACAAAATGCAATGCTACTTGGAATTGGGGGGGAAGCTTGGCAAACCAGAAGAAGCAAACTTGCTCTTGTCATCTACGCCCTGTTCATGGTGACGCGTTAGGCGCACGCCCACTAAGATCAGAAAGAGTGAGTAACACTCCCATCACGGCTACCTGTTTTCTATCTTCTAGGCAACACCATGAAGCAGAAATAAGATGTTTAAGAACAACCAGGAGCCCAAGACACCGCTATTTACAGAAGATACTGTCGTCGACAGGGAAAAAAATGAACAAGTCTCAAGAGAATCAATTTGAAAATTACCAGAATAAGACTTTAATAAGGTAACCAGTTACAGGTTAAAAATACACAAATCTATCAGTTGTCATATACCAGAAATAGTCAATCCAATGGAAAAAATAAATAAAAGATATTATTCAAATTAGTGGTGAACTAATACAAATAATAATAATGATTATGATAACAATATGCTTAAAAATAATCTTAATGAAAAGTTATGCAAACTCTATTTTAAAAATAAATGTTACTGTGAAGCATAAAAGCAGACCTGAATAGAGAAACTACCATGCTCCTAGGGGGTAAAGTGAGTTTTTTTTTCAGATTCTGCACCAGACGTGGTTAAGAGAAGAGTGCTCAGAGCGGGAGGGGAGCAACCTGGGGGAGGGGCCAAGCGCCCCGCAACCCCAGGGTGTTAGTGGACAGGGCGCAGCCCGACCCTCCCGGCCGCACGTGGAGACCCAACCTCCTGGCCTGCGGGACAAAGTGTCTGCCTCTAAGCAACAGGTTAGAACATGAAACGGGAGAATTCTTGAAGCCGGCTCTGGAAATTGTGAAACACAAGTTCCTTTTGTTCTACAACTGTTCAAAAATCACTAAGTATTCATCAAAGTAGGCAATAAAACAAATCAGGCCAGGGGTGCCCTCTCATGGAGAAAGCTGCCCTTCTGCCGTCCCTGTCCCCCGGGGGCCTGGAGCGCCCACAAGTCAGGGCAGGACGGGAGAGGCAGCTTCCCCACCCGAGATCTGTCCCCAGACATGACAAGGACAGAACCCAGCCTGGGTAAGGGGTGTCATACGTCAGTGAGGAAAAGGGGGCGAGATGTAAATCCCAAACAAAACACGAATAAACAAATTCCAGACATCTTCAAGGGCTAATCGGGGCAAGAGGTTCACTCTAGGGGTTGGCGTGGGGACAGAGTCTCAGTTCAATTTTACATGAAAATAATTCCATATGGAGAGTTTATCTAGGAATCTCTTTTGTAATTAAGGTAATGTAATTAATATAAAAAAAGAATTAGAAGAAAACATAGAAAAATAGCAGAAAGCAGTGAAAATGCACACGGGTAGGAATTTTTGTCCGCTGTGTTCACTGCCACATCTCCACCATCTAGACTAGTGCCTGCCATGTAGTAAGTGATCAATAAATTTATTGCAAGGATGAATGGATGAATCAATAAATGAATGAATCAATGAATTAATCTTTTTTTTTTTCCTTTATAAATTTCCTGGCCATGTACTTTGTCATATTTTTCTACTGGGGTGGTTTTTTCCCTTAATTACAATTATTTTTTTAAAAAACTCCTAACATTAAGGATAATAACTCTCTATACGTTAATATTTCTTGCAAATAATTTCCTTAATTTGCCTTTTCCCTTTTTTTTCTTTATTTTTTACAGACAAAAAAGTTTTCTTTAGAAGAGGTCGGTTAATTCTACGGACCCTCCTTGATAACTCCCGGTCAGCATCTACAGGAAACCCTTCCCAACCCCAAAACGCTAAGGAGGCTGCCGCCAACCTCAGGGTCACTGTCACCAGCCATTCTCTCCCAGGACCTGGGACCTGCTCCACGGACATCTGACCCAGAGGATTTCCCACCCCAGCCGCACTCAGCAGACCCCCAAAGCCCCCCGCCCAGCCCGTTCTCTCCCTCTTCTGCATACCCACAAGGCCAGGTCATGCGCTTGGAACACCACTGCTTCTTACCCACGGAGACGCCCAGCGGTCAGAGTGCTGCTCAGAAGCCTCCACGCCGGGTTAGTCCAGGGAGAAGATGGAGGAAAGAGAGGCAGGACCTTCCCATGAGCCAGAAGACGGAACCCATCCACCAAGGAGCATCTGAGCGCATCCTCATGTCCGCGGTTTCCCAGGTGCTGATTCTGCTAGGGAAGCCCAGCCCTTTCCAGCCAGCCTGGCCGGGGGCCTCAGCCCTGGGCAGCGCCCAGCCTCAGAGGACAGCCTCCCGCCCTCCCCCAGGCAGCTGCTGGCCTCCTTGGAGTCCTCGACGCTGCTCTCCCCTTTCCTCTCAGCATTCGGCTCCTCCAGACTCAGTTTCTCCCAGTCCTCTCCCCCTGCTCCCATGACAGCTGACGGCAAGAACCCTACTCATCTTCCACAACCCCTGCAGCGATTAACCATCGTCCTAAGTAAAAACTCTAAATACCGTAGGCTTCTGTTCAGTCCCTCACCTGCTTCTCTTTTCTACCACCTTTCTTCGCACTCTGCTGCAGCCACAGCCTGCCTGGCACAGGAAACAGCTGCCTTCCTCACTTAGATACCATCACCACGTCCATGCCACCGCAGTAGGCAAAGCCTATGACATTGTAAGTAGCAGAGCTGGAACTCAAACCCAGGTCTTCCCAACCCAAAGGCCTGGTCCACCCTCTACCCAGGGTAGCCAACCATGCCTCTTCCTCGATCTTAGCACGGAAAGCCCTAGGCCCCTGGGCCCACTCCTGGACGGCTTGCCTCTCTACTGCCCCCCATGCCACTGCCTTTTCCTGTTAAGGCCCACTGGTCTTTGACAAATGAGCTCCTTCTCTGCCTCCACCAGAAGCCCTTCTAGGACCGCCCTGCACCTGCCTGAGGGCATTTCCTCCATCCTGCCATACTCCTGGGCCGCTCTCCATTCAGACAAATCCAAAGGACCTGCTTACTCATTAGTCTCTCCTGAGACAAGGGACTCCAGATAATTGGGGTCAGGACCCATCATTTCGGTGGCCCTGGGGCCTGATATGGAGAGAGGCCCAATTAGTAATGGGCTAACCAGATAAGGGCTGTTCTGTGGGGAGCCTGGAGGCCGTCACTGGCTCTATGCCAGAAATAACTTTGCAGTTAACAAATCTCAGGAGTGGGTCACGCCTGCAGTCTCAGGCATGAGTCAAGCGGTCACTCTGCTTAGGACTCAGGGACCCTAGAAGGGCTCCAGGTTCCTAAGCCCTTGAGATCTCAAATGCCCTCCTTAAAAATCTCTGGAGATGCTGCGCTGCAGGATCTTTTTATGAAGCTGTTCTGGGAGAGGAAGAGTGAGATGGAGGATATGCAAGACTCACAACTTCCCAAATAATTTCTGTTCTGAAGTCTCAGAAATGATGGTGCTTGTGTCTATCCCAACTCCACACCTACACACAGCCGGTTCCCCTCCAACGCATGCTCTGAGAAGGCCCGATGGCGGCGTCCACTGTCTGGACAGAGGCAGAAGACGGCTTCACTACAGCTTGGTTGCTCTGACCCTGGTGAACAGGTAGATGTGAAGTTTAGGAAAAGACAAAAGAAGAGCAATTTCCACTGTTTGTTACAAGAAAGAATTCAGGTTCAGGCTGGTTCTGATTTATCCAGACATGTCCCATTGCTCTGACGTGCAGTTCTGGAATCAAAACCACCTGCCACGTGTCAAAACACCAGCCCCACTTCCCCTCGCAGCGGGGGCCCCTCCGTCCATGGAAGAGGGTCTGATGGGTGGCCCAGCCAGTCTGCTCCTTCCTGGCACTGCCCCATGATGGACGCAATCTGTTTGGACTCTGCTGCTTCTCCCACACAGTGACACTCTGGAAAGGTTTGGGAAGTGTTAGTGACTCATTTTAATGATGACTGTTGTGAGACATACAGAAGAGAAATGACTAGGGATGAGAGAGGAAGAGGTGATGGAAGAGGCAGAAACCAGTGCCCAGAAAAACTCAGGAGTGGCGGGGGCCGCCACTTACCTTCCATTCCACATGCATGTCCACATACCCAATGGTAAACCCGTGCAAGGGTAGCTCGGTGGTAGAATTCTCACCTGCCATGAGGGAGACCTGGGTTCAGTTCCTGGCCCATGCACTCCCCCCACCCCGCCAAAAAAAATTCAACAAATGGTGCTGCAATAATAGGATATTCACATGGAAAAAGAATGAAATGTGACCCCAACATACAGCATACAAAAAAAAAGAAAAAAAAACCCAATAACCTAGCGGAGAATACTCCTACCATCCCTCGGCAGGCGCAGCACTCAGTTCACAAAGCCCTACACATATGTTCCGTGGCTCGTGCTGAGCTCTGCATCCACTTTTGATGTAGGAAGGGCAGTGACTTGTAGTACCTTTTTGTAGATAGCAAGTTTGAGACCCAGGAGGTTAAGCAATCACCAGGTCCACGGCTGGTAAGAAATGGAGGTCACCTCGAACCCAAACCTGACTGCAGGCTTTATTTGATAATCTCTTTTGCAGGACTTCCTCAGGCTTTGTTCTAAGAGCTTTAAGGGTCTTCTCATGTCCTCTCACAACACTGGGTCTCCTTCACTCCAGCGCCACCTCCTTCAGCGCCAGCCCTCCGGCTCCTTCCTGCAGGGCCAGCCATCTTGGGAGGTATCTTGGTGCCTAATCTAGTGCTGGGCCCTCTTAGGAAATCCAGCTGAGGTCGGAGGGAGACTTTATATCTCTACCTGTGGACGTGGTTCTTGAAAACAAGCTCCACAGGAGGGTGGGCTTTGGCACTTCATTCTGCTAAACTCTAACGAGCTTTAGGGACACTCACGGTGGGCCTGGGGCTACAGACCCCAGGAGGCGGACCCCAAGCCCCAGCCCCCAGCCCCACCCCTGAGACCCAGCCAGGTCACGGCCGCATGCCGTCCCAGTCCCAGTGGCCCAGAGAGCTGGGCAGGAGCTTTCGAGGAGAAAAATGTGGGGAAGTTGAGGGTGCAGGGATGAATGGAGCTGGAGGGAACTGGGTGGATTCTTAGGTAAAACACAAAATAGTGTCAAAGGACTATGTCCAGGGCCCTGGTTGGCAGAACCCTTGGGTGCCCGGGAGCCAAGGAAGTGGTTGGGGCATTTGCGATCGTATTTCTTGTTCACACCACAAGATGTGAGCAACCGTTCGCAAGATAGACAGCCTCGCACCTCATTAGAAAAAACTTCTTTTCACTGAATCCCATTGGGTTTTTGTTTTGTTTTGTTTTGTTTTGTTTTAACATGGGCAAGCTCCGGGAATCAAACCTGGGTCTCTGGCACGGCAGGCAAGAATTCTGCCATTGAGCCACTGTTGCACCACCCCTACTGGTTTTTAAAACTTTAAAAAATGCATTATGATTATTCAACTCCTTCAAAAGAGTTTAAAGCAGAAGGGCCCACGGATAGGGCACTGATCCATCTTCCTGAAGGCCAAGCCTCCTCGGGGAGCCTCCACCACCTGGGGGGCCCAACCCCCTCATTTCCAGGGTTCTGCTTGCCCACCAGCCCCGCTGGAAGGTGTCCTTAGCGAACCCCACAACCTCAGCCAGACGTCGGGATTGCAGTGAATGTGTGCCACAAGCTGGGCAAACCTTGGAGCCCAGTGGGGAGCAGCCGGCCCACGGTGGGTGCTGGATCCTCCCTCATTTGGCGGCACTCACCCTCCAATCTCGTCTCAGGGCTAGACTCCCCTGAGCAAATCTCGCCATCTCCCCAGCTGTCTCGGTTCAAAGAACTACAAGTGCAATAGCTCTGGGTGGGGGAATCCACGCTAGCAGAGGAGTTTCTCACCTCTGGGTGTCAGAAGCCCCCAGGGCTGTGGTGTGGATGGCCACAGGTTGTCCCGCTGCCAGGTGAGGGGCGCCCTCCTCTCCCGGGCCCGCTCCCGGCCGGTGCCCGGTTCCTCCGCGGCTGAGAGTTTGGAGCGCGCCGCCCTCCCCCAGCAACGAGGACACTGACTGAAGGCGAAGAGTCCCAGCTGCTCTCCAAGCTCTCCAGCCTTGGAAGCTCAATGTCAAAAAAATTATTTTTTAATCCCCCATTATGTTTTTTATATGAAGCAAGTACTCATTTGCAGATAAACCACCTTCCATGTAGCGGGCGCCTCGGTGACGCGGGGCTCGCCTGCAGCCTGCGCGCAGACCCCAGAGGCGCGTCTCTCCTGACGTCTCCAAGGAAGGGGAGAAGAGCCCGTGGTCTCAAAGCAGCCCTGGCGCCCTGGTCGGGCGCTTCCCCCATGGGCAAGGAGACGGCAGCTTCCTGGAAATCAAGGGCCACGCCCTGCAGGGACAAGGCAGCAGGAGAAAGGGAGGGGGCACCCCGGGCCTCGCAGCCTCTGGTGCAGGAGGAAGTGGGGCAGGCACTGCCCGCAGACATGCATGGCCAGGACGCCTGGGCACAATGTGATCTCCCAGGCCTGAGAGGCCCCTGCAAGAGTTGTGCCCACCCCTCCTGCCCCCAAAGAGACTGCAGCAAAGAGGGGCCCAGCAAAGAGGGGTGCAACAAACAGGGGCACAGCAACTTACACTTTTCCCAAAGGCAAGTGAGCAGCTTGTGAAAGCAGATTTTACTCATTAGAAAGGGGAACCCTCCAGGGCGATGGCCACCTCAGAGAGGGCAAAAAAAGAACACACTTTATCCCAGGGCGGCAGCTGGGGAAGGCAAGCCAGAGTAGGGGCTGCGAGGCTGAGAAAGGGGGGTCAGAGTGAGCCTCTCGGGCCCACTGGTCCCAGCACAGTCCCTGGTGTTTGGTGGACAGCACGTAGAGATCTGGCAAAAGTTGTCTCTAACGGAGAGAAATTAGGATGATGGGACGTTTAGGGTCCGGAAAGCCCTCTCTCCAAGGAACCCTTCCCGGGCTCCTTGCGATGCATGAAATGCCACCAAAAGAAGTACAGTCCTTTGAGATGAAGCAAGCCTGGACCCCAGACCCAGGAACCCTAGCCCAAGTTGGCGGGACTTCCAAGAGCCAAGGCCCCAGAATCTCGGAATTAAGATAAAGGCCGATGAGTGTACCATTATAGGATGGGCCCCTATACTGCCTTTTTTTAGCAAATAATTTCTTTTTGGTGTTTAAGTGACTTAAAATCTAACAGCTTGACAGAGGCAGTGACCGCAACAAAAGCAGGACAGACGGAAGAGTGGGCTCTATGCCCACTCTCCCTCCGCTGCCCTCCTCTCTACCAAATCCGCTGTTATCGAGACCTGGGTGGCAAACCCAAGGATGACTTCTCCGTCTTCATCTTACTTGATGTCTCAGCAAGACTGGCCACAGGTGACCGCTGCTTTCTCTTTGGAACGCCCCCTCATCCAGCCCTCCTCGACACCCCCACGCTCCGGGCTTCCCTCCCGCCTCACAGAGACTCCCCAGTGTCCTTGGCCGGCTCCCCTTATTTCTGTCTCACTTCTATATATAGGACTGTTCTGCGCCTCAGCCACTGACACTCTTCTTTTCCCTCCCTACATTCTCCCCCTGGATGATTTCAAATCGCCCCAAGGGGCCCCAGAAGGGCACATATGCCAAAATACATACCCCAATTGTGAGCTACCTCTTCCCAGGCTCAGCTCCAACAGGCTACTTGGCACTTCCCCACGAATGCCCATCAGACCTCTCGGGCATAATATGTCCACATCCTGCCCCCCCGGAGCAAGCAGCAGTCTGTGCCCCCACACTCCAAAGCCCCAAGGAGCACCCTCAGGCCACGTCTGGAGATAAACGAATCTGAACCCTGGGAGGAAACCACGTTTCCTGGTGCATTGATTCAATAGGTTTTGAGGCCCAGTAAGTGTGGGGTTCTTGGGGTACTTGGGGTATTTAGTACTTGGGGTTCTTGGGGTACTTAGTTCTTGGGGTACTTGGAATAGTTGGGGTACTGGAGACCCAGGCAGAAGCTGTTCCTGCCTTCTTGGAACCAACTGTCCATGCTCCCCCAACACATTCCCAACTAGTCCACAAGAACAGATTCTAGAGGATGGCTGGCCCAGAGCCTTCAGAATTATTAACACGTGCCTCTGAAATTACCTTGTCAAGAACTGCAGCCCTGTTAGGCTTCAAAACCAGCTAACCACAACGTGGGGGTGAAGGGCGAAGCTTTAGCAGGTTTGGAAGATTATGGGTGGGTGACATGGAAGGGTGGGTTGGGGTGGAGCACAGAGGGTCCATTCACTAAACAAACTGAATAATCACAGTTAGCATGTGTATCATTCGTATGCATGTAGACAGATTCTTCCAAAGTATATCAGTATTTTTCCAAAGTTAAATCACAAGCTAAATCTCGCACAGTGGACATAGAAATAACTCAATATGTTGTTTTTGAAAATGTGCAAACAAGCCAGCAAACAATATTCAATGACAAAGAAAACCAACATTTCCAAACACTTTAGAGGCTTGCATGAAGAATGGTAGTTTATGTTCATTTCATTAAAGCAGCGTTCTCTCCTCCAACATCTTCCTCCCATGTTTTGGAAGTGAAGCTCAGACCCCCATGAAAGGACCCAAAGTGCTGGAGAAATGGACAATGGGAGAAGGCATGCACATTGGTGATTCTGAGAGGCCACCTGCCCAGGGGCCCAGGGAGAGACTGCGGGGTCTGTCCATGTCTTGGAGTCTCAGCCTTCACCTGGACCTGCCATCACGTGTGCCCAGCTTGCCTGTGCTTCTGCCATGTGGTGTGACATTTAGGAGAGCACATCATCTGAGAAGTCGGGGCCACCCAGAGCTCTGGGCTTCCCTGGAGGCCGGACTCAGTAAGAGCTCCGGTTGCAGAAGGGGTGACTGGCTTGGTGCAGGTGGCCAGGTACAGAATGACTGAGAAGAGGGCAGCCCAGAATCCCCAAGGCCCTCACCAGGGGGAGTCTCCACCTGAGCTCAAGGTCCTGGGGAGCTTCCCCACCGCTCTGCACTGATTACGAGGAGGGAGCTGCTGGGAGAGAGGCTGGCCCACCAGCACCTTGGGGCTCTCTGACTGTGCACAAATGCAGGGCCCTGGGTTGGGTCCTCCGTGCTGGGTTTCTCCTTCTCCACCCTCCCTGGTGCCTGCATGCCCGTTTGAGGCCAACACAAGGGACTGTGAGCTAAAGAGCAGAAAGAAGGGCCTGGAGAAGGGACACCACACAGGAATAAGGCCCAAGGAAGGTGGAGGGCAGGTAGACACCAGCCCCAGAAAGCTTTCCTACCTCCATCCCCTCCGTGCCGTGTTCCCTGCTCGAGCCAAGCCCACTGAGGCTTAGAGTCTCCTCATAGTACCTGAATCCAGCCCTCTCTGCCTGGGACGCTTCAGGCTGCAGCACCCCCCAGCACTTACAACGCGCTTGCACTTCTCCGAAAGAGGCCACGGCATGCTCGATGGGCAGGAAGCCTCTTACCCGGAAAATACAGAGGGGCCTCTGGTTGGGGGCCCATTTGGGGCCTGCTTGGCACTGCACCAGTGAAGGGAAAATCTCGGCACCCAGGTCTCCATCAAGCACATCTGGGATGCACGAATCGGGCCAGATGGATGAAATTACCCTTGAAATGTGAGCAAGATTGCAATCCTGGGCCAGGCAGGAGGGCACAGGCATTCGGGGTGAAAACGCTTGGGTTGTGCTGTGCTGGAGCCCAGCCAGGGGAGGACACACTGAATATGGTGACAGAGTCCCCAGCTTTGCCAACTTCGGGGAGTAGCTCCAGACTTCAGGCTGCAGAGGCAGAGGTGCTGGTCCATGGTGAGGGGCAGCCCCGAGGGCAGTCGGCACATCCCCAAGTCTGTGCGGCCCAGGCCCGCTCCTCCGCTCTAAGCTCTGCGCACAGGGCAGCTCATAAGGTTCTTGAGATATAACAGAACTTTCCGAATGGCCTCCAGGCCAGACCAAGTCCAAGCTGAACCTTTTCCTTGACAATGACCATGAGCTTTGTTGTAGGCGTTCAATCCCTATGGAAAAGGAGGGAGTTCAGACACACAGCCTGGACGGGAAGACGGGAACCTGCCTTGAATTCCACGAGAATGGACTTGGGCAGGACATATGACAGTCCAGGTAAGCCAAATAGGAGCAGGTGAGCGAAAGGCCAAGAGGTGAGGTGGGCAACACAGCCCAGCGCCGGACACAGAGCCCTTTGCTAGAAGGTGGACACATCTGCGGGAAGAGGGACAGTGACCAGGGGGCAGATGGAGAGGGAGGGCAATGCGACAACGTCCCAGCTGCAGGAAGGCGCTCGTTGTGAGCTAGAGGACATCCGAGCAAGCTGTCCTTCCTCTGGGGCTTAGCCATTGGCTCTCCCTGCTCCCAACGTAGTTGCCACACAGTTTCGCTCTCAGTTTTTCCCACTGGCCTCGGCCTGGTGTGTGTGTGCCTGTATCTCCTGAAAGAGACCAATGTGAACCAGAGCTGGTAACAGTAAGAGTGTGACGAGGAGGTCAAGTGAATGGATAGATGACCTGAGAACCACCGGCCACACCTCAGAGCTGAGGACACTTAAACCGGACTTCATGTTCAAGGTGCCCTTGCCCCACGATTCCAGGACTAACTCGGCCACTGCACCTCCACCTCAATGCAGGAGCCCAGAGGCTGAACCAATGTGCTGTCTCCTGATGGGGCAGGGGTCAGCTGTGCTGTCACCGGCTTCTGGACAGGAACACACCACACCACAAGAACGTCTCTGAATGCCATCTCCACAAGTGGATGACGTCCAAATGCCGATTTCATGCTCCCCTTTGCTGAAATTCAGACCCACGTACCCAGCCGCCTCTGTGCCTCTCATTTGAAAAGTCTAATAGGCATCTGTGACATAACATGACCTAGCCAAGCTCCTGGCCAGCCCAGCCCCGTTGGTGCCACCTACAGCCATCCCTTCTCAGGAAAGAGCAACTCTCTACCCTTCTTATGGCCAAGCCAAAAGTCTTGGGGGCATTGTCAATACCTTCTCTCGCACACCCCACCTGTCATCCAGCAGCAGGTCCTGTCAGCTCATCCTTCAAATTATACCCAGAATCCAATGGCTTAGACCACCTCCAGCGCTGGCCACCCCTGCGTGGGCCACCTCTGCTCCCGCCACAGCGCCTAAGGCAGGTCCCGTCTCTCCTCTGCTCAGGAGCCTCCCAAGACTCCCACTTCATTAAAATCCAACATCCTTCCCTAGCCCCGAAGTGCCTGCAACCCAACCCCTCACCCCTCCCAACTCTGAATCGGCCTCCTGCTCATGCCTCTTGAGCTCCAGGTCAGCTTCTTTGCTTTTCCTTGGACACACAAGGCAGGTTTCTCCCTCAAGGCTTGGGCACCTGCCATTCTCGCTTCCTGAAAGGCTCTTTCCTCAAAGGTCTCCTTGGCCATTCCCTGTCTTGCTTTGGCTTTTACTCAGACATCCACTTCTCAATGAGGCTGTCTCTGGCCATCCTACCTAAAATCAAACCCGCCCAACACACCCCAAAACAACACACCGCTTGCTTGATTTCTACCAGAGCCCACATCAAATGTTTAATTTACTGCACCCGT
>PVIY010039680.1:0-22930 GCA_004026745.1 Myrmecophaga tridactyla
TCAATATATATGTCTTTATGCCAGTACCACGCTGTTTTGTAACATATAGCTTTGTAATATGCTTTAAAGTCAGGTAGTGTGATTCCTCCAACTTCATGTTTTTGGCTCTACAGGGCCCCTTACCCTACCAAATAAATTTGATAATCGGATTTTCCATTTCTGCAAAGTAGGCTATTGGAATTTAGATTGGGATTGTGTTGAATCTACAAATTAATATGGGTAGAATTGACATCTTATTGATATTTAGCCTTCTCATCCATGAACATGGAATGTCCTTCCATTTATTTATGTCTTCTTTGATTTCTTTAAGCAATATTTTGTAGTTTTCTGTATATAAGTCCTATATATCCTTGGTTAAATTTATTCCTAGATATTTGATTGTTTAAGTCGCTTTTGTAAATTCAATTTTTTTCTTTATTTTCTCTTCAGATGGCTCATTACTAGTGTACAGAAACAGTACTGATTTTTGCATGTTGAACTTTTATCTGCCAACTTTGCAGAACATGTTTATTAGGTCTAGTAACTTTTGTTGTAGATTTTTCAGGACTTCCTATATACAGGATCATGTCATTTGTAAATAGTGAGGGTTTTACTTCTTCCTTTCCAATTTGGATGCCCAGAAAACACGCAGAATTTCACATTCAAAAGTTTGTAAAAGTTCAATCTGACCCTTTGGTAATTAAATACTCTAATTGTGATGAGTAGCACTCAATTTGATCTCAATTGCAAGGAAGGGGAAAGAAAAAGAATAAGTTTTGGGGGTAATGAGAATTCAAATGCATATTGATCACTTTTTTTAAAGTAGCTTTTGTGGAAACATTCACAATGTAAAAATCTAGATTCAATTTAACAGCCCATAAGAGCAGGAATTAGTACTTTTGGGAAAATCTACCATATCATCATTTATGTAATTTACAGAAGATAAAAATATACTCTGGCCATGTTGATCGATGCATAAAACCCATACTCTGCATCAGTTATTTGTTAAAGACATACTTTAAACATTAAAGAAAAAGTGAAGTCAAGGAGGAAAATAAATATTTTAAAACATTTCATTTGAAAGCCACAAAAAGTGATTTACTTACAAAAGACCAAAAATATCATGTATCTGAAGTAACAGGTATTAAAGTAAAAGGGGAAATGGGAACCCTGAAATAATGCTTTTCACAAAACTGCTGCTCATAAAATGAGTAAAATGGTACATTGGACATGTAGTATTGTATCAAATGACCAAAGTTTTAAAGCACTAGAAGTATAATGACAAGCAAAACAAAAGGGGATTCTACAACAAAACTGAATTTTAAAGGGTCAAGAAAATCAATCAGCAATACCTCAATCTTTTAGATTCAAGTATAAATTAATGTTTCAACTAAAGAGAGGCACAGCTATAAAACTAGAGCCTAAACAGAAGAAAAAGATTATTCCACGTGACTAAGAAAATTCACGAAAAGAATGCATGGGTGAGGGCGGGCCACGGTGGCTCAGCAGGTAAGAATGCTTGCCTGCTGTGCCCGAGGACCCGGGTTCGATTCCTGTTGCCTGCCCATGTTAAAAAAAAAAAAAAAAGAATGCATGGGTGAGATAAAATTTGTGTTATCAAGACAAGGGATAATAAATAGCAAAGTCATGAAATAATATTCAGAGATAAATTCATCCATCTATCCATCCATTCATTCAGCATATATTTATTGAGAATCTACTATGTGCCAGTTATTGTACTAGGGGTTCAAGACATAGCAGTGAAGAAAACACACAAATCCCTGTCTTCATAGAGCCATGTACTAGTGAGGAGAAAAACACAAAAACCAAAATAAGTAAATATTATATGAGACTAAGTAGGTGCACAGAATAAGTAAAAAAAAAAAAAAATCAATAGATTCTAACAGTCAGAGCTTCCTCTTTGGGGGTTTTATAAGAAGAAGAATAAAAAAAGAGAACATCAGCAGCAAACTTTCTAGATGAGGAAAATGCAGCCAACCAGAGCCTACTCCACAATTTTTCTGATCTGAGGTGGCCAGGATAATTATTGGGAGAAGAAGGGGGAGCAAGAAAATCTCCAAATAGTCTCATATCACCCACTCACAATATGATTTGGATAAACTTAGCTCAGATTTGTATAATTTTCTTCTGCTTCTGATAATTAGGCAATTCTGTATTTAGCACTTTAGAATTCTTCCTCCATTTCTTCCTGCTCATCTTTACAGGAATAGTTCCCTTCTGATACATGTAATACCATTTTGCCAAGTCAGTGTGTCCATACTGAGTGCATATGCAATGGTTTTAAGTAGTAGACAGTTATAAAACTGTAAATGCTTATTTACAGATATTGTTGCTTAGAATAAGATTTAGGACTCCTTAAACTTCAGTCATTTTTAACATTCCAGACCCTATTATAGTATTTGCCTAAGTTTAGTAAAATTAAAATGTGTACTTTAACAGTCTCTTGCTTTATTAGAGAAATTTTTAAAAATAATCTTTTCTTAGTACTTCTTTTCCAGTGGCTTAAGAAGCTCTCATTTTCAGCACTTAAATTAACAAATGCTAGGGGTAATATTATTTTTGTTCCTTTTATTAAATCTTTAATAGGTTTTAGCTATTTAACCATCGGAAGATGCTTTTTGAGTTAAAGTCTTGACTAGTGTTTAGGTATTGACTGCTGTTTCATTTATCCCTTTGAAAATGGCAGTTCACATGGCAAATTCTTAATTGCCTCTGGGAACTTAACTTGTAGTAGCAGTAAAACAATAATAATAATGGTAATAGTAGTAATAACAATTATGTCAACCTTTCTTGCAACTTATTTGAATCTTATTTGAAAGTGCTCTGATTTAAAACTAATAATAACATCGCTGTTTTAGGATTAATTTTTGATCCTTCATGGAGTTTTCATTGATTGTGGGCAAATAATTATGATTGAAATGAATATTTATGACCTAATCGGAAAATGATATTTTTATAATAGTTTGGCAGCATTTTTTATACAGATTTTGAGAGCTATGCATACTTTTATTGCTGACATCCACAGATTCATGAAATTAAGTGACAGATGATTCAAATGTGTGTAAGGATCTATGTACTATCAGATCACAACAAAACTTCACAACTGTGATGCAATAAAAAACAGACTCAGGGACAAAATCATCTGTCTTACTGCATAATGCTGCATGTTTTTCCTCTGCTCTCTAATTGCATGTCTTCTTTCTCTATTGCAAAATATTTGCAAAAGGTACAGTAAACAAGAAACTTGAATTTGAACTCTGGTAGTTGGAGAACATTGTGTATATTCTGTTACATACTGAAACGCTTGAATTTTTACCTTAAAAGCATTTGATTTTTGCTTTACATTTTGCTACTATGATTGTACTCTTGCCCATGATGGATGTGGATATGATAATCTTGTCTCTCCTGCTTCCTTACTGGCTAATTCAAGATCTTAGCTTGGACCTACCCTATTGGCCCAGCTTCTTACTTCCACTGCAGAAAGGAGTCCTTGCCCCATTGAATCGTTTAGCACCCATACTTGAGTTGGCCCTGTGGCCAAACCTACCTATTCCCTCTAACTCCCAGAGAGGACTGTTTCGGATCATTAACATATTCAGGATAAAATGCAAATTCAATTTCTTGGTAAATTTATGCAAATCTGTGCTTCTATTTGTCCAATATTCAACCCCCACTTTTCTAGGAACAAGAATGCAAAGGACTTGTATACAGAGAACTACAAAGCATTGCTAAAAGAAATTAGAAAACACCTAAATAAATGGAAGTATAGTCTGTGTTCATGAATTGGAAGAATAAATATCATCAAGATGCCAATACTATCCAAAATAATTTACAGAGTCAATGCAATCCCAAACAAAATTCCAACAACCTTTTTTTTGCAGAAATGGAAAAGACAATCATCAAATTTATACAAAAAGGTAAGGGGCCGTGAATAGCTAAAGCCATGTTGAAAAAGAAGAATGAAGTTGGAGAACTCATACTTCCTGTTTTTAAAACTTATTACAAAGCCACAGTAATCAAAACAGCATGGGCAGGCCATGGTGGCTCAGCAGGCAGAATTCTCACCTGCCATGCCAGAGACCCAGGTTTGATTCCTGGTGTCTGCCCATGCAAAAAACACAAAAACAAAAACAAAAACAGTATGGTACTAACCCTGCAAATAAATTCATTATCCTCTCCCTTATGGGGACATGACTCTCAGGGGTGTAAATATCCCTGGCAACATGGAACCTGACTCCCAGGGATGAGCCTCGTCCTGGCATAATGAGACTGAGAAAGCCTTCTTGACCAAAAAGGGGAAAAGAAACGAAACAAAAGAAAGTTTCAGTTGCTAAGAGATTTAAAATAGAGATGAGAGGTCATGCTGAAAGTTATTCTTATGTATATATAGATATTCCTTTTTTAGTTTCTAGTGTATAAGAATAGCTGAAACTGTTCAAGTTAATCCAGTAGCTTTGATTCTTGATGATGATGGTGTAACTATTTAGCTTTTAGTGTGACTGTGTGATTGTGAAAACCTTGTGACTGACACTTCCTTTACACAGTGTATGGACAGATGAGTAAGAAAATAAAGACAAAATGAATAAACAAACAAATAAATAAATAATACAGAAGTATATAAGGAGTATGGGATGTTTGGGATGTTCTTTTTTATTTTTACTTTTTTGGAGTAATGAAAAGGTTCTAAAATGACTGTGGTGATGAATGCACAACTATACGATGATACAGTGATCCACTGATTGTGTCATTTGGATGATTATATGGTATGTGAATATATATCAATAAATCGCATTTAAAAAAATAGCATGGTACTGGCACAAGAACAGACATACAAACCAATGGAATTGAACTGAGAGCTCAGAAATCAACATTTATGGCCAACTGATTTTGAAAAGGTAGCAAGGATGACTCAATTCAGAAAGATACTCTCTTCAACAAATGGAGCTGGAAAACTGAATATCCATTTGCAAAAAAAAAGAAGGAGGATCCCTACCTCACACCATATATAAAAATCAACTCAAAATGGGTCAAAGACCTAAAAATGAGAGCTGGAACTATGAAACTCCTAGAGGAAAACTAAGGGAAGTCTATTTAGGACCTTGAGATAGGCAATGGTTTCTTAGACATTACACCCAAAGCACAAGCAACAAAAGAAAAAATGGGTTAATGGAATGTCAGCAATATCAAAACTTTGGTTCCTCAAAAGACCTTATCATGAAAATTAAACAACAATCTACCCAACAGGAGAAATATTTAGAAACCGCATATCCAATAAAGGATACATTCTAGTATATGTAAAGAAATCCTTCAACTTAACAACAAAAAAGATAAATAATCCAATTTAAAAATGGGTAAAAGACTTGAACAGACATCTCTCCAAAGAAGATATACAAATGGCCAGAAAGCACATGAAAAGATGCTCAACATCATTAGCCATCAGTGAAATACAAATCAAAACCACACTGAGATATCATTTCACACCCACTAGAATAGCTGACAAGAAAATAACAAGTGTTGGAGAGGATGCAGAGAAATAGGAACACTTATCCATTGCTGGTGGCAATGTAAAATGGTGCAACCATCGTGGAAGACAGTTTGGTGGTTCCTCAGAAAGCAAAGTATTGAACTACCATATGACTCATCAAGCCTGCTACTAGGTATATACCCAAAAGAATTGAAACCAGGGGTTTTAACAGATATTTGCACACAGAGGTTCACAGCATTATTATTCACAATTGCCAAAAGATGGAAGCAACTCAAGTGTCCACCAACCGATAAATGGATAAATAAAATCTGGTATACATATACAATGGAATATTATTCAGCCATAAAAAGGAATGAAGTTCTGATACATGGGACATGGATGAACCTTGAAGACATCTTATTGAGTAAAATAAGCCAGGCACAAAAAGACAACTATTGTATGATCTCACTGATTTTAAAAAATCAGAATAAGCAAACTCACACAGTCAGAATCTAGAAAATATATTTGAATATAATTAAAAGGTAAAACGTTAGATTATATATATGATAAAAAATAAATAAATCTATGAAACTACTATACAAAGGGTAAATCCCAAGTTAAACCATGGACTTTAATTAATAGTATAATTATAAAAATGAGCTATCATCAATTGTAACAAATGCTCCACATCAATGCAAGGTATTGTTGGTATGCTGGTTTGAGAGGATTTACGTGCCCTAGAAAAGCTATGTTTTAATACTAATCAGTCTTGTGTGAGCAACGTTTTCTTCTAATCCCTATTCAGTACTATAAGTTGGAAACTTAATTAGGTTATCTCCACAGAGATGTGACTCAATCAATTGTGGGCATTAAGCATGATTAGATGGAGACATGTCTCTACCCATTCTACATGGGTCTTGATTAGTTTACTGAAATCCTATAAAAGAGGAAACCTTTTGGAGAAAGCTTCAGAACAACGGGAGAATGAGGAGAATGACAAGAGAAGCAGAGTTCACCAGCCAGTGACCTTTGGAAATGAAGAAGGAGAATGCCGCCAGGGAATTTCATGAAGCAAGAGGCCTGTAGAGGAAACTAGAAGATGTCACCATGTTTGCCATCTGCCCTTCCAGCTGAGAGAGAAACCCTGAATCTCACTGGCCTTCTTAAACCAAGGTATCTTTCCCTGGATGCCTTAGATTGGATATTTCTACAGACCTGCCTTAATTGGAACATTTCCATGGCCTAAAAACTGTAAACCTGCAACTTACGAATTCTGCTTTTTAAAAGCCATTCCTTTTCTGGTATGTTGCATTCCAGCAGCTAGCAAACTAGAACAGGTGGTATATGAGAATCCCGTATTTTATGCATGATTGTTCTGTAACCCACAACTTCTGTAATAAAGAAGAAAAAAATTACTGAAAGTTCTACCCAGAGCAATTAGACAACAGAAAGAAATAAAAAGCCTCCAAATTAGAAAGTAAGATATAAAATTATCTCTATTGGCAGATGATATGATCCTATATATTGAAAACTCCCCCAAAAATCCAACTGAAAGCTTCTAGAAAACAAATTTAGCTAAGTTGTAAGATAAAACCATAAATATAGCTGCATTACTATACATCAGCAATGAAAGTTCTGAAAGAGAAATCAATAAACCAATTCCATTTACAATAGCATCTAAAAGAATAAAATATCTAGGAATAAATTTAACTATGAAGGTAAAAGACTTGTAAACTTAAAATTATAAAACATTACTGAAAGAAATTAAAGAAGACCTATGTATATGGAAAGACACCCTGTGTCCATAGATTGGAAGACAATATGGTTGAGATGTCAATACTGCCCACAGCAATTTACAGATTCAGTGCAATATCAGTCAAAATTCCAGGAGCCTTTTCTACAGAAATGGAAATGCTAATCCTAAAATATATGAAATTGAAAAGAGCCCCAAATAACCCAAACAACCTTGAAAAATAAGAACAATATTGAAGGGCTCACACTTTCCAATTTCAATAAAAAAGCTACAGTAATCAATACACCCTGGTACAGGTATAAAGACAGACATATAGACCAATGGAATAGAATTGAGACTGCAGAAAAAAATCCTGCATATCTATGGCCAATTGCCAAGTTCATTTAATGGAGAAAGAATAATCTCTCTATTTCCTAGCATAAATGGTGCTAGGAAAACTAGATTTCTACATGTGAAAAGAATGAACTTACATACTTACCTCATACAATGTAAAAAAATTAACTCAAAATGGAGTATCAATTCATATATAAGATAAAGCCATAAGACTTTTAGAAAAAAACAAAGGAGTGAACCTTCATCACCTTGTATTTGACAATGGATTGTTACATATGACATCAAAAGCACGAGCAACAAAAGAAAAAAAAAGAACAGTTGAACTTCATCAAAATTAAAAACTTATGCATCAAAGATTATCAAGAGAGTGAAAATTCAACTTACAGAATGAGAGCAAAATATTGCAAACATATATCTGATAAATTTTTAATAAACATAATATATAAAGAACTCCAATAACAAGAAAAAACAAACCACCCAATTTTAAATAGTACAAGGACTTGAATACATATTTCTCCAGAGAGTATATACAAATGGCCAATAAGTACATGAAAAGATGTTCAGCATCTTTTTCAGCAGGGAAATGTAAATCAAAAATACAATGAGATGCTGCTTCATGCCCACAAGGATGGCTATTATTTTAAAAACAAAAAATAACTGTTATTGAAGATGTGAAGAAATTGGAATCTTACACATTGCTTGCAGAAATGTAAAGTGGTACAGTCACTGTGGAAAAGTTTAGTGGTTACTCAAAGAGTCAAATATAGAATTACCATATGTTCTAGTTTGCTAGCTTCCAGAATGCAACACACCAGAGACGGACTGGCTTTTAATAAAAGGGGATTTATTTAGTTAAAAATGTATAGTTCTTCAGAGGAAAGGAAGCTAGCTAACTTTCAACTGAGATTCTTCCTTACATGGAAAGGCACAGAGCAATCTCTGCTGGCCTTCTCTCCAGGCCTCTGGGTTCCAACAACTTTCCCCAGTGTGATTCCTTTCTGTATCTCCAAAGGCTTGGGCTGAGCTGTGAGTGCTGAGATGAGGTACACTAAGCTGCTTGGGCTGTGCTACGTGGAGATCCCTCATTTAAGCATCCAGCCAATTAAGTCAAACATCATTCATTGCAGCAGGCACGCCTCCTAGCTGACTGCAAATGTAATCAGCAACAGATGAGGTTCACATGCCATTGGCTCATGTCCATACCAACAGAACTACACACCTTCACCTGGCCAAGTCGACACCTGAACCTAACTACCACACCATAGGAACAAGCAATTTCACTCCTAGCTATATACCTAAAACAACTGAAAATAGGGACACAAGCATACACTTGGACACCATTGTTCACAGCATCATTATTCTCAAAATCCCAAAGCTGGAAACCCAATGTGTCCACCTACAGATAAATGGATAAACAAAATGTGGTTATGCTGGTTTGAAAGGATGTATGTACCCTAGAAAAGCCATGTTTTAATCCTAACCCCATTTTGTAAAGGCAGCCATTTCTTCTAATCCCTATTCAGTCCTGTGTTTGAGACTATAATTAGATCATCTCCCTGGAGATGTGACTTAATCTAGAGTGGTTGTTAAACTGGATGAGGTGGAGGTATGTCTCCACCCATTCAGGTGGGTCTTGATTAGTTTACTGGAATCCTATAAAGAAGGAAGCACTTTGGGACAAAGCTTTAGAATGATGAGCGAGCCACAAGAGGGGAGATCCAGAGAGCCATGAGAACCAGGAGAGCCCACACAGCCAGAGACCTTTGGAGATGAAGAAGGAAAATACCTCCCAGTGAGCTTCATGAAACAGGAAGCCAGGAGAGAAAGCTAGCAGATGATGCCGTGTTCATCACATGCCTTTCCAGATGAGTGAGAAACACTGACCATGTTTGCCATGTGCCTTCTTACTTGAGAGAGAAACCCTGAACTTTATTGCCTTCTTGAACCAAGGTATCTTTCCATGGATGTCTTTGATTGGACATTTTTATAGATTTGCTTTAATTGGGACATTTTCTCAGCCTTAGAACTATAAAGTAGCAACTTACTAAATTCCCCTTTAAAAAAGCCATTCCAATTCTAGTATATTGCATTTTGGCAGCTACCAAACTAGAACAGTGGTATATCATGCAATGGGATAGTATTCAGTCATAAAAGGAGTAAAAAAATTCTGGCACAGGTGACAACATGGATGAAACATCATGTTCAGTGAAATAAACCAGACACAAAAGGACAAACAATGTTTCATCACTTTGATATGAAATAATTAGAATAAGCAAATTCCTAGAGTCAGAAACTAGACTACAGGTTACCAGTGGGATGGAGATGGGGGGAGGGAAATAGAGATTTAATGCCTAATGGGTACAGAGTTTCTATGTGAGGTGATGGAAAAGTTTTGGACAGTGGTGATGGTAGCACAACATATTAAACATAATAAACAGTACTGAATTATATACTTGAATGTGGTTAAAAGAGGGAAATTGTAGGCTGTATTTTCTACTAAAATATTTTTTTATAAAACATAGAACTGTACTTACAAACAGTGAACCCTAATATAAACCATGGACTATAGTTAATAGTACAATTAAAATAATATCCTTTCATCAACTGTAACAAAGTTACCACACTAATGCAAGATGTTACTAAGGGTGTGTGTATGTGTGTGAACTCTGTATTTTCTGCACAATTATTGTGTAAACCTACAACTTATCTAATAAAATTAAAGTTAAAAAAATGTTTTTTTTGTTATTAAAAGGTTACCAGATGCCCCCCCAAAAAATATTTTAGTAATAGATGGATGATGGTAGCACAACATTGTAAATATAATTAATGACACTGAATTGTATGCTTAAAAAGGGAAATTTTATGATGTATATATGCTACCACATTAAAATTTTTTAAATACATGAGTGAGGTAGGGTAATCTGAGATTTGGGAGAACAGATTTAATTTAAATATTAAATGCATAAGAATATTCTTCCCACCCACTGAAACTAAGTTCTTGTTTCCATTCTCACCATATCTTTTATTTTTCCTCCTTTGGGGAATCACAGACAATAATTTTGTCAATAAACTTTTCCTGAGTTTCTTAGCAGTTGCTAAGTTGTTAAGAACCAATACTGTTCTAGGGATAAGGTATAAAACAAGGCTGACAAAAACCCCGTCCTTTCAGAGTTACCATTTTAGAGTGGCAGAAACAAAAAATGAGCATGAAAAGAAATAGATAAATTGGTGCTTGGAAAAATTACATAGGTTAATATGACAAATAAGGGGTTTGAACTACTTTTGCTAAGTCATCAGGGAAAAGGCCTCTTCGAAGAGATGCCAATTGAGTTAAGGTACACATCATGATGAGAAAGCCCAAATACCAAGACTTGGAGGAATGGAGTTCCAGGCAGAGAGAACAGCAAATCGAAAGGCTCTAAAAGAAGAACACATATAACATGATTGGGGAAATAAAAGGAGTACAATATGGGCTAGATATACAGAGAAATACTCCTTTTTTTCAGGAAAAACCATTAATGCCAGAATGATAAATAGCAATGAATATTCAGCCCCAGGACTAGGAAAGCTAAATGGAGTGGTGGGGACCATACTAGACTGAAGAGTACATAGCCTATCTAAATCCACCACCAGGCCACAGTCCCAGACCACTGTTTCCACATCTGCAGATTTTTTTCAAAAAGAATCACAAAGCCAGTTTTATGAGAAATATCTCATTTTTCCAAAGTTGGCTCAAATTGGAAAAAAAAACAAAACAAATGTCCAGTCTGTGGGATGCCAGTGTACCACCTCTGTTGTAAAGAAATTCAGGGATTTATTTGGAGGACTAAAGGATTTTGGTGTTATGGGGGTTTATCACCTTAGAAAAATGCCCTCTTAATGGTGACACAGGGTGCTTAATAGGTATAGCAGCCCATCTGTCCTTTCCTTGCCTATGAATCTTTAGGAAGAGAAAAGATGAGAAAAAAATATTAAGGGGTGGGGGAGCTAGAGTAAAAAATTATGAAATTTTCTAGAACACAGAGCAAAAGACAAAGAGTTTAAAAATGAGGCAAAAGATGAAAGCAGAGTCAATCACGTCAGAAAATTAGAATTAAAAAAGGAAAAATGAATCAATCAAATAAATAGCAGTACAAATTCTAGAGCTGAAAAAATGACAGTGATTAGATTTAAATGGACTACTAAGTGACAAATACCAAAGAAAGGAGATCCTAAATTTTTCCAGCAAGAAGGAAAACAAAGTAAAGCAAACAAAAAACAGCCTACAAAAATAGTCAGCTTGACCTAAACTTTCTCAACAGCAACATGAATTCTAGAAATCAATGGGGCAATGACAGCAAAATTCTAAGAGGCAATGATTTTGAACCTAGAATTCTATTTCCAGGTAAAATCAGTCTATGATGGGGGTAAAAGGAAATGATTTTTAGAGATACTCAGATATGAAAGGACTAAAGTTTACTTCATTCAGGAAATAATATTTATGTAGTAATAATAGGAGTGTGCTATAGACAAAGTAACAGTAATTTAATCATAATTGTGGAAATGAATGTAAAATTTATCACCTTTGTCAAAGAAAAAGTAATGATATATAAATAGGGAGGTCAAGTGAAAAGAGAGGAGGAGGCACTGATTTTCTCATCTTACATTGTTGGGAGTTGAGGAATATTATTCTAAATTTGATGAATCAGAAGACAGGTAAGTTACAAAGGTAACTAACAGAAGGATTAAAACTGATTGCAGTCTTTTAGCTCTCAAGATTGGTTATGTGTCCAGTACAGTGCAAGACACATTATGGAGGAAATCTGTGAGCTCACCATTGTCTGAATCAAACAAGTGAACCCACCTACAATCTAGTTAGCAGAATATTACCTCAACATTTCTAATCTTCCTAAAAAGGGAGACAGATGTCATAAGGCATCGCTATTATGTAAATGTCCCAGACTCTAACTTAATATTTAGATTATTCAGACATTTTATAAACAGAATTGAGTGACAACTATGTGACACGAACAGTGCCAGGGACTGTAGAAACAATGCTGGATAGGAAGTTCACTATCTAATACATTCACTGCCTCGCTGGAGATAACAACATGCAAAGACCAAGAAAAGTATCACCATAAAAAAAGAGACATGCCAGAATATGTGATATGTAAAAGGACATGAGCTAGAAAAATGTATTAGAAATAGGAAAATGTGCCAAAGTTAGATAAATAATATAGAGGTCAAAGGTAGTAATTTTAGGGATAAGTACATGAGTGTACAGATCCAGAAAAACCTTATGGCTACACAGAAAAAAAAGCTGACATTAACATCAGGGAAACTGGAGAACATTTTGCATATTCATAACCACAGGAATGAGATGAGTTAAGAAGGCATTTTGGAATTTGACCAGAGTTAAGATTTTGGGAAAGCCAAAACTTCACTCCTAGTTGCCTTGGATGTGAGGCCTTCATCTTTTGATAATGATATTACCACGTGAATTAACATATGTGACTGAAGTTTGTAATTACAAGTAGGTCTTCCTTCACCTTGGGGGAAGACTAGGGAAGGGTTTGTGAAAGTCTGTATAGCAGCAAAGGTGACATAAAGAGAAAATTTTAGTTAAATTGGGTCTGCATGCTACAAAGTTTTTGTTTGTTATAAGCCAGTTATTGGTCAGATCCAGAGTAAACAAAGGAAACCTCTGTATAATCACAACTTATTTCACCCGTTTCACTCTACCCTCTTATTATCTGCCGGTCAAGAAGGTTGAAAATACTTAGAAAAGGAAGCAGAAGTAGAACTAGAAATAAATACAGTGTGTTCTGTATAAAGACTTAAGGGATCAGAGGATAAACTAAGTTAAACTAGGAATTAGTACAGGCTTCACAGAATGCTACACTTTGAGATGAATGGTGTTTTCTCAGGCATTAAATACAAGAGCTTTCCTAAGCAGAGAGAGCACAAGCATAAGTTATTTTGGGAAAATCATTGTACCTGATCCTGATCTAATATCCATGGTACTGTGTAAAAGTATTAAAGAAATAGAAGTCACAATGATGATGATGATGATATCCTGATTCTTTCAAGAGCATATGTATGGCTGCCTACATGTAGAAGCATCATTAGGTGTTATAAGTGGGTGTTCTGATTAAAAACATACTCAACCTCGGGTAGCAGCAAAAACTTACTTGTCAGAAAACTTTATGTAAAAGGCTGATTTCCTCTAGCCTTATAGTAGATGGTGGTTAGGAATATTTATAAACTAGAATACTCTTAAGGAGGAATTTGACATTCTTAAAGGGTACCAACAAGGCTGTCCACATCTTTAAATGGATGTTAGCCTGAGAGAAAATATAGCAATGCTAAAAGCAGCATCATGCCCACTCGGCAAGATGTGCAGAACCTGAGAGCACAGCCTTTGAGATTGGTGTGTGGGGGGAGGGGGTCTGGAAAGTTTTCTGGGATCTAAACCAGAGCATCTTGGAAGGACCTAGAGGAATGGAATGGGGTCTACGAACTTTCAACTCTCAGGAAGAAGTGCATATATGTGTGCTTAGGGTAGAAGCAGTGACAGTGGGAGCAGGAAAAGGATCCGACTCTCTTCTTCTGCTCTTGCTCTCAACATAAGGCTTGTAATGTTCTTTATCATTCAAAAAGAAGCTGCATATTCTTTAATTTTGAATTTTGAAATGTTAAGACTGGTTATTTCACAATGCCTGAGGAAGAGGTAAGGCTTCACAGAATGGCTACACTTTGAGATGAATGGTATTTAGGTTGGAGTTCTCAGACCTGGGCGCCCAAATTCAATGCTTACTAACTATGTGCAAGTTACTCAACCTTCACTCTCCTTCACTGAAAAATGGGGATGAATAAACTTTAATTTCCAGGGTTGATGTGAAAATTAAATGAAACAATGTATAGAAAGTGCCCAGCAAGAACATTTGAAGTTATTAGCTTCTATAGCCCCCCTTCAATCTATATTTCCACATACACAAGGTAGGTACAGTTTACTGATTAGGGCAAGTGGCTTGAGGAAGGAAGATATGCAGATCTTAAGTTTCTATATAATGGAAGTGAGAGACATCAAGCTGTATTAGTTAGGGTTCTCTAGAGAAACAGAATCAACGAGAAATAATCATCAATACAAAATTTATAAAAGTGTCTCACGTAACCATGGGTATGTAGAGTCCAAAATCTGTAGGGCAGGCTCTGAAGCTGAGCACTCCAATGGAGGGTCTGGACGAACTCCACAGGAGAGGCTCATCGGCATGGCAGGAAGAGAAGAGAGCCTGTCTCTTCTGAATCCTCCTTACATGGCTTCCGGTGATTAGGTTAGGCATCACTCGTTGCAGAAAACATTCCCCGTGGCTGATTACAAATGGAATCAGCTATGGATGCAGTCGACATGATCATGATTTAATTCTATGATATGTTCTCATAGGAACAGACAGGGCAGCACTTGCCAAACCAGACAAACAGGTACCACCACCTGGCCAAGTTGACACATGAATCTCATCATGACAGTTCACCCCTTGTCAACTTGGCAGCTATACACATCACCTTAAACCATACCTAATTTCTAAATGGAAAACAATAAAAAACACATTTTTCCCTCACCTAACAATACCCTACTATTCTAGTTTGCTAGCTGATGGAATATACCAAGAACAGAATAGCTTTTTAAAAGGGGAATTTAATGAGTTGCTAGTATACAGTTCTAAGGCTGAAAAAATGTCCCAATTAAAATAAGTCTATAGAAATGTCCAATCAAAGGCATCCAGAGAAAGATACTTTGGTCCAAGAAGGCCTATGAAGTTCATGGTCTCTCTCTCAAGTGAGAAGGCATATGGCAGACACAGTCAGTGTTTCACACTCATCTGGAAAGGCACATGGCGAACATGGGATCATCTGCTAGCTTTCTTTCCTGGTTTCCTGTTTCATGAAGCGCCCTGGGAGGCATTTTCCTTCTTCATCTCCAAAGGTCGCTGGCTGGTAGACTCTCTGCTTCTCATGGCTATGTCATTCTCAGCTCTCTCAGAATCTCCAGCTTTCTCCAAAATATTTTCTCTTTCATAATATTCCAGTAAACTAATCAAGACCTACCCAAATGGGTGGAGGCACACCTCCACCTAATCCAGCTTAACAACCACTTGATGGAGTCACATCTCTGGGAAGATGATCTAATTACAGATTCGAACATACAGTACTAAATAGGGATTCGATGAAATGGCTGCCTTTACAAAATGGGATTAGGGTTAAAACATAGCTTTTCTAGGGAACATACATCCTTTCGAACCAGCACATTCCACCCTCTGGACCTAAAAAAGACATGTTTTTTTTTTCATATACAAAATACATTGATTCCATCACAATATCAGAGAACCTTAAACAATTTCAGTAGAAATACAAATGAAATACAAAGTTAGAAACAGCACAAACTCCTATCAAAGTTAGTTACAGGCATGATCTCTTCAAAGGCAAAATTCTCTCCACTGGCTCTGGATGTGTAAAACTCAGAACAAATTATTTGCTGCCAACATACAAAAGAAGACCAATCATGGGATACAAAAATTCATTTCCATAGGAAGGAAGGAACACAGGGGTTACTAGATCCAAGCAGTTTCGAAAACCAGCAGGACAAAGTCCATTAGATTTCAAATTCTGAGAGTCATTTATCATCAGGGCTTTAGAAAGTGGCAGTCCCACCCTTTACAAGGGTCTATGCAGAGGCCTGCTTCTCTCCGAATGCAACCTTGGGGGATATGGGGGAGACCACCATTTTCGTGGCTCAGCCTCTCCAAGGATTGGGGTTGCACCTGGACTCTCTGCCATCTTTGGGGCACACGCTCAAGCCCTCCATGTAGTGGGAGCCAGGCTCTCCCCAAACCCCAAGAAATGTGCTTCACCCTCTCCAAGGCCTGAAGTGGCATGACTCTTCCACTGCCACAAAGTGGAAGGCCCATCCTCTGCCTTTGGGGCAAATTCACCCTCTCCAAGTACTTGTGTGGGTCTGCTCTTTTGGCTCAAGGTTTCTTGACTTCAGACTCCAACCTCTATGGTTTTGCCTCTGAAGTGATTTTCCCTCCAATGTGTCCCTTCTCTGTCTCTCTCAGTCCTGACTGGCAGTGGATCTCTTTATACAGATCCCACAACACTGGTTTTCTCTGCAGTAGTCGTGGATCATGCCCATTAGATATAAGGAGTTTTCAAAATTCCTTCCTGGGTAACTCCATGTCCAAGCCTGACTTTCTCTGAAAATGGCTGGCTGTTTCCACATTTAGTTAAATCCTCACAGGGGGCACTATTCTCTGTGGTCTCCCTTTCTGGAGGCCCAGAATTTTCCAGAACTTCAATTTCTGGTTTCTTTGTATCCAAGAGTTCAGTTCTCAGCTTATCTCTTTCCTGTCACATTTCACTATAAGCTGTGAGGAGAAACCAGGTTGTGCTTTCCACATTTAATGTGGAAATCTCTTCCACTAAATATCCAAGTTCATGGCTTTTAAAACATACCTTCCAGCCAAAGTCGCTAGTCAATTTTGCCAGATTATCTGCCATTTTAAAACAAGAATTGCCTTCCTTCCAGTCTATAATAACACGTGCCTCATTTCTATCTAAGGCCTTATCAGAAGTATCTTTAGAGTCCACATTTCTATCAATAGTCTCTTCAAAGCATTTTAGGCCTTCTCTATCAAGCTCCTCACAACTCCTCTAAAATCTTCCTCTTATCCATTTAAAAAGCCATTCGAATATGTTTGGTATTTGCAAACAGTAGCAGCACCCCACTCCTGGTACCAAAATCTGCTCTGGTTTGCTAGCTGCTGGAATGCAATATACCAGGAACAGAATGGCTTTTTAAGAGGGGAATTTAATGAGTTGCTAGTTTACAGTTCTAAGGCCGAAAAAATGTCCCAATTAAAATAAGTCTATGTCCAATTAAAGGCATCCAGAGAAAGATATGTTGGATCACGAAGGGCAAAGAAGTTCAGGGTTTCTCACTCAAGTGAGAAGGAATATGGCAAACATAGTCAGGGTTTCACACTCATCTGGAAAGGGATATATATGGTGAACATGGCATCATCTGCTAGCTTTCTTTCCCGGCTTCCGGTTTCATGAAGCTCCCCAGGAGGCATTTTCCTTCTTCATCTCCAAAGGTTGCTGGCTGGTAGACTCTCTATTTCTCATGGCTATATCATTCTCTGCTCTCTCATACTCTCCAGTATTCTCCAAAATGTTTCCTCTTTTATAGGATTCCATTAAACTAATCAAGACCCACCTAAATTGGTAGAGACATGCCTCCACCAAACCCAGCTTAGGAACCACTCTTGATTGAGTCACATCTCAGGGGAGATGATCTAATTACAGATTCAAACACATAGTATCAGATAGGGATCAGAAGAAATGGCTGCCTTTACAAAATGGGACTAGGATTAAAACATGGGTTTTCTAGGGAACATACATCCTTTCAAACCAGCACATCAAGTGTCTTGCATATAATTGGAAAAACATTAAATCTCCCCAGAATAAGGCACAAGTCCTCGGGTAATATTCATTCTTAAACTTGATATTTTACAACTTAAATAGTGTAACATGAAGAAAACAGCAGTACGGTCCTCATTCCTATAACTGATCACATGGTCATAATTCATACTTATCACTACCTTCTTCCACAACCCATTCCATGTTCCTTTTAGCCTCAGCAAGTACTTCATGTTCTTTGCCTGGTGGGGTGAACCAAACCTTCATTCCTGAACTTTCAGAGCCATTGGTAGTCCTGCCTGGATTGGGCTGTTGCAGTTTTCCATTGATTTTAATCACAGGGCATGGTAGTACTAAAAGACACTCTAGGGGATCTCCTATATCCAAGAAAACACTTGTTTACCTCCAATGTGTAGTTGCAGTCCTATTTCCCCCTGATAGTCTGGGTCACTCACCCCAGCCAGTAATGTAATCCCCTTTTTGGCATGTTGATCCAGGGGCATGAGTACCCCAAACTGACCAGATGGCAGTCTTAGATTCAGGTTCAATGGAATCATTGTTGTTTCTCCTGGTGGTAGCACTCCCCCTTTTCTAATTGAAACCTGTAGACCAGCAGAGCTCAAGGTTACAGGAACAGAAAGCAAAAATTTTCCTAGTGGATCACTAGGGGCAATAATGAGAGATGCCACTACCATTTCCATCCCTTGGTTCCAGGACCCACAGATCCTGGCTATGGGAGAAACAGCACCATATAGTGGATGCTGACTCAGAGCACACACTGCTTCCAGAGAACATTAACACAGCCCTCTAGGTATTGCCATCTAGTTGTCACCGTAATTGAGTTTTCAAAAAGCCATTCCACCATTCTATCAGTCCAGCTGCTTCTGGATGAAGGGGAACATGGTAAGACCAGAGAATTCCATGAACATGTGCCCATTCCCGCACTTCATTTGCTGTGAAGTGTGTTCCTTGGTCAGAAGCAATGCTGTGTGGAATAACATGTTGATGGATAAGACATTCTATAAGTCCACAGATGGTAATTTTGGCAGAAGCATTGAGTGAAGGGAAAGTAAACCCATATTCAGAGTATGTGTCTATTCCAGTTAGAACAAATCACTGCCCCTTCCATGAAGGGTGTGGTCCAATGTAATCAACCTGCCACCATGTAGTCAGCTGGTCTCCTAGGGGAATGGTGCCATATCGGGGGCTGAGTGTGGGTCTCTGCTGCTTGCACAATGGGTACACAGCAGTGGCTATAGCCAGGTCAGCCTTGGTGAGTGGAAGTCCACGCTGCTGAGCCCATACATAACCTCCACCCCTACCACCATAACCACTTTGTTCATAAGCCCATTGAGCAATGACAGGAGTTGGTAGGGAAAGAGGCTGACTGGTATCCACAGAACAAATCATCTTATCCACTTGATTATTAAAACCTTCCTCTGCTGAAGTCACCCTCTGGTGTGCATTCACATGGGAGGCAAATATCTTCATGTTTTTAGCCCACTCAGAAAGTTCTATCAACATACCTCTTTCCTAGACCTCTTTGTCACTCATTTTCCAATTATGTTCTTTCCAAGTCCCTGACCATCCAGCCAAACCATTAACAACAGCCCATAAGTCAGCATACAAACACACCTCTGGCCAGTTCTCCTTCCAAGCAAAATGAACAATCAGATGCACTGCTCAAAGTTCTGCCCACTGGGAGGATTTCCCCTCACCACTGTCCTTCAAGGACACCCCAGAAAGGGGTTGTAGTGCTGCAGCTGTCTACTTTAAGGTGGTACCTGCCTATCATGCTGAACCATCTGTAAACCATCCTGAGTGTTCTCTTCCTCAGTCAATTCACTATAAGGAACTCCCCAAGATGCCATAGCTCTGGTCTGGGAAAGTAAAGGTAATGTGGCAGGAGTGGAGACCGGGGGCATTTGGGCCACTTCTTCATGTAACTTACTTGTGCCTTCAGGACCTGCTCTGGCCCTATCTCATATATACCATTTCCAGTTTATGATGGAGTGCTGCTGCACACACCCAACTTTCTGGCTGTGTGTGTCAGACAACACCCAGCTCATGATAGGCAACTCAGGTCTCATGGTAACTCGGTGGCCCATGGTTAAGTCTCTGCTAAGGCCCAGTAGCAGGACAAAAGCTGCTTCTCAAAAGTAGAGTAGTTATCTGCAGCAGATGTTAACACTTTGCTCCAAAATCCTAAGGGTCTGCATTGTGATTCTCCTATAGGGGCCTGCGAAAGCCTCCAAACATATTCTCTATTTGCCACTGATACTTCCAGCACCATTGGATCTGCTGGGCCATATGGTCCAAGTGGCAGAGCAGCTTGTATAGCAGCCTGGACCTGTCACACAGCCTCCTCTTATTCAGGTCCCAAAACTGGCAGCTTTACTGGTCATTTGATAAATGAGCCAGAATAGTACAGCCAAATGAGGAATATGTTGTTGCCAAAATCCAAAGAGACCAAGCAGGCATTGTGCCTCTTTTTTGGTCACAGGAGAGGTCAGATGCAGCAACTTATTCTTCACTTTAGAAAGGATATCTCAACATGCCCACACCACTGAACACCTAGAAATTTCACTGAGGTAGAAGGCGCCTGTATTTTTGTTGGATTTATCTCCCATCCTCTGACACACAAAAGTCACACCATTAAGTCTAGAGTAGTTACTACTTCTTGCTAACTAGGTCCAATCAACATAATATCATCTATATAATGGACCAGTGTGATTTTTTGTGGGAGAGAGAAATGATCAAAGTCCCTGAGAACAAGATTATGACATAGGGCTGGAGAGTTGATATACCCCTGAGGTAGGACAGAGAAAGTATATTGCTGGCCTTGCCAGCTGAAAGCAAACTGCTTCTGGTGGTCCTTACTAACAACTATTGAGAAAAAAAGCATTTGCCAGATCAATAGCTGCATACCAGGTACCAGGGGATGTACTGATTTGCTCAAGCAATGATACCACACATCTGGAAAAGCAGCTTCAATTGGAGTTACCTCCTGGTTGAGCTTACAATAATCCACTGTCATCCTCCAAGACCCACCTGTTTTCTGCACAGGCCAAATAGGAGAGTTGAATGTGGTTGTGGTGGGAATCACCACCACCACATCCTTCAAAACCTTAAGAGTGGCAGTAATCTCTGCAATCCCTCCAGAAATCCAGTACTGCTTCTGATTTACTATTTTGCTAGGAAGGGGCAGTTCTAGTGACTTCCACTTGGCCTTTCCCACAATAACAGCCCTCAATGCATGAGACAGAGAGCAAATGTGGGGATTCTGCCAGTTGCTCAGTATGTCTATTCCAACTATGTATTCTGGAACTGGGGAAATAACTACAGAATGGGTCCTGGGGCCCATGGGATGATCTGTGAAACTGACTTGAGCTAAAAATTCATTGATCACCTGATGTCCATAAACTCCCATGCTGACTGGTGAACCAGAGTGATGTTTTGGGTCCCCTGGAATTAATTTCACTTCTGAACCAGTGTCTAATAATCCCCAAAAATATCTGACCATTTTCTTTCCTCCAATGCACAATTACCTTGGTAAAAGGCCGTTGGTCTCCTTGGGGAAGGCTTGGAGGAAGATTAAAAGTATAAATTTGTGACAGTGTAACAGGGTTCTCCCCAAAAGGGACCTTGCCTCCCCCTCATTCAAGGGGTTCTGGCTCTGTAAACTGTCTCAGGTCTGAAAATTGATTAAGGGGCCAAGACTCTGTGTTCTTGTAATTCAAGTTAGACTTCTGTTCACTTGACCTAGAACTCATTTTTTTAATTAATTTATTAATTAAAAAAAAATTTAACAACAGACAAACCAAAACATTAACATATGATCATTTCATTCTATATATATAATCAGTAATTCACAATATCATCACATAGTTGCATATTCATCATTTCTTAGAACATTTGCATAAATTCAGAAAAAGAAATAAAAAGACAACAGAAAAAGAAATAAAATGAAAACAGAAAAAAAGATTATACATACCATACCCCTTACCCCTCGCTTTAATTGATCAATAGCATTTTAAACTAAATTTATATCAACATTTGTTCCCCCTATTAATTATTATTATTCCATATGTTCTACTCGTCTGTTGACAAGGTAAATAAAAGGAGCATCAGACACAAGATTTTCACAATCACACAGTCACATTGTGAAAGCTATATCATTATTCAATCATCATCAAGAAACAGCTCTACATTTTCAGGCAGTCCCTCCAGCCTCTCCATTACATCTTGAATAACAAGGTGATATCTACTTAATGCATAAGAATAACCTCCAGGATAACCTCTCGACTCTGTTTGAAATCTCTCAGACATTGACACTTTGTCTCATTTCACTCTTCCCCCTTTTGGTCGAGAAGGTTTTCTCAATCCCTTGATGCTGAGTCTCAGCTCATTCTAGGATTTCTGTCCCACGTTGCCACGTTGCCAGGAAGGTCCACACCCCTGCGAATCATGTCCCACATAGACGGGGGAGGGTGGTGAGTCTGCTTGTTGTGTTGGCTGGAGATAGAGGCCACATCTGAGCAACAAAAGAGGCTCTCTTGGGGGTGATTCTTAGGCCTAAATTTTAAGTAGGTTTGACTTATCCTTTGTGGGGTTAAGTTTGATATGAACGAACCCCAAGACTGGGGCCTCAGCCTATAGCTTTGGTTGTCCACACTGCTTGTGAGAATATCAAGAATTCAACTTGGGGAAGTCGCATTTCTCCCCGTTCTCACCATTCCCCCAAAGGGGATTTTGCAAATACTTTTCCATTCACTGATCAAATCACTCTGGGATTCATCGGGGCATCACTCTGGACAAACCAACAAAATCTCATGTCCTACGCAAGATTCCAAGTACTTATGCTGTTCAATCAAGCTATCTATATAAGTTATATTAGGAAATGCACTAGTCAAAATATAAAT
>PVIY010039681.1:0-22935 GCA_004026745.1 Myrmecophaga tridactyla
GATTATGTTGATTAAAAACAAGCTATTCTCTGAAATTTGTTTTTTGTGTGTCCTCATACTGGTATTGGCTATTAAATAAATATAATACTTGTTAATAGTAAAATACTGCTTTATTTTTTGACTTGTGATTGAATTTGAATACTTCAAAGGTATTTCTGAAGTGATTTCTTATCAAGTTTATTCAGGGGGTTGGTTTCCTATTTAAATTTAATAAAAATAATGTTATGTCTGTAACGTTGTGAAGTAGTGAATAGCTTTCTGACACAACCAAGCTATTTATAAATGTTTATTGCTAATTTACTTATCTAAGATTCATTTAAATAGCAACCATGAACTTCAGTTTCAGTATATCTTGCAGGAAAGCTTCTAGAATTTGTGTCATTGAAGGATGAATTTTTAAAAAGTTTCCAAAAAGATAAAACTGGTTACCAGACTAATTAGCTAGCTTAATTTTCTAACACCTGGATGTTAAATTAAATTAAAATGTAGAATAGGCAAAGTGGTTTCCAGGTATGGCACCCTGCCCCTGTTAGCACTTAACTGCTGGCTACTCTTCATCATTCGATGTAAATTAATATTAATTTATAATTAATTTATATTAAATTAATGTAAATTTACATCGAATGATGCCAGCATGAGAAACCCTTAGGTTTAGATTTAATAAATTAGCATCAAATTCACCTCTTTGGCTGAGGATAGCTACTGTTTAGAATGGATCTTCCCCCATAATTTGGTTGATCTATTCAGAATTTCTTTCTCATTTGTCTGTAGGCTCTTAAATTGTAAATCCCAGAAAGGACAGACTACAAAACGACACATCCCCAGTATAGCCAGAGTGGGCCAGAACAGTCAGCTTCCCGATTGCCCTTAGCACACGCCAGGCATTCAGTCTGTATCTGCTCGATGAATACAAATGCAGCGAATGCATCCATTTAAAAAATATTAGTTATAGTAGCCAAAAATATTTTACAATTCACTCAAGTACTTCATTCTATTAATAAGTACATTATTGAACAGCTACTAAATTCAGGAATTGTGCTCTTTTTTGAAGGCAGAGGGAATGAAAAATATCTACTGCTCTTAAAAGTTCCCAGTCTAGTGGATAAGACAGACTTGAGAGCAAACAAAACTCACCCCCTCGAGTGCACGAGGCCAGTGCACTGCCAGCATTCAGGTGAGGCAGGCTACCAGCAGCCTCTCCAGTGCCGTAAAAAAGGCATCTCTGTCCCACTTACTCAGACAGTGAGCTTGGGAAGTTGTGTGTCATACTCCCAGGTGGAGTCCCTGGCACCGCTGGGGAATGTTTTACAGTCACGTCTTCAAGCTGAGCGTGGTGAATGCAACCATCAAGGTCAATTCAGTGCATTTTCGTCAAGTTAAGCAGGGTTGAGTGTTTATTCCGTTACACGTGGAGCCTAGCACACAGTCTGGTTCATCTAAGATGCTTAGATGAACGAATGGAAAGCACAGTAAATCTAAGGTGCTATATGCCAGGCATTCGAGGACATGGAAGATGACTGGCTAGTCCTCTATCCCTCAGCAAGAATAAAGCGTGTGAATATATAACTGTAACAAGAGCAGTTCCTTCCCCTGGCTGTAATTGTAGGAAAACAAAGATTGGAGCAAAGGTGAGGCGCAAGGAAGCTCCCGGGAGAGGGAGAGTGGAACGAGTGGAATTTAGTTAGAGCTTAAGAGCTGTAGAGCTGACCAGTCTCAGGCTTCCGTCGGAAAGCTGAGGAGGTAGCCAGCTGCACTAACCGTGCTTCCCAGCTACCCAGAGCGAGCTGGTGGTATTTAATGGGGTGTGTGGTGGTAGGCAGAGTGAGGTTGGATAGGATGACATTGGGGGCCCTGCTTACAAGAACAGTGAAATAAAAGGAAATGGCAAATTCTAAATGCATGTGTGGTAAATAGGTAGCTTAGTGATTGTCCATGAAATTTGCCCTGTATTTTTTAGTTCTGCTGCTTCTCAAAGGAGCTAACCATAGCAAATCAAATAATTTAAAATGCACTTGGTAGGTATACCTCAAGACGGAAATGCTTATGAACACATCTGGAGGAAAGAAAAGAACCTACTCATGAGCTAGATGAGATAATGTGAGCAAGTACATAGTAACTGACCCTTTTCAGAGCTTCCTATATTCCAGGCACGCATCTGGATAGAAGTACTTTCCATTTATTAATTCACAAAACTCTCCTAATAATCCTGTGAGATAGGTTACTACTATAACTCCCATCTTACAGATGGTAAAACTGAGGTTGAATATCTTACGCAAGGTCACCCAGCTAGACACACGTCCACAAAGCTTTTATTTGAAGTTGGCTCCAAAGACTGCACTCTAATTCATTATGCCACATGCCTCTTCGACTTCATCGTCATACTAGATTTCTTTGTATTTAACACAGAAGTACAGGGGAACAGAAACGGAAATGATGGCACCTCAGGTGTTCTCATTTAGGGTTAAGGCTAGGAAATTCATGAAGTTCCAGCCAAGTCTGCAATCAGGGAGTGCTCTTTCTTTCCAGAGAGGCTGGTGTTGCTTCTGCTGATGCTCCAGGGATATCACCAACCGCTGACCACCTTTCATATTATTCTTTCAGTTCAGTGTTTCCTACATCATGCATGCATATTGATAGGAACCCAAAACAATTAAAACAGAACTTGATTGTAAGTTCTCAGTGAACAATTCCCCCCCACCCCCCACCCCCGCCTCTAACACTACTTAAAACAGGTTTTTCCGTTAATTTCTATTTACAGGTGGCTGAATCTTTTTCTAGTCCAGCTTTTATCCTGGGGTGTGTTCCTTTGAGGGTTTGTGCTGTATTGGGCATCTCTGTTCCAACAGCCCGTCTTGCTTGGGCCCAAAGTCTCCAGCTTGCTGTAATCAAATCACCTTGCTAATGAAAATCAGTAACTCAAAAAAAACATCGGGCTATGCTAACACGCACATTGTCCCTTTTTTTCTTTTTTTTTTTTTTAAGCTCTACTGAGTTCTTTCACTTTCTTAGGATCTCTGTTTTGCATTTAAATAGCTTTTGATTGTGCTGTAGCCAGAATTTCTAGGTAAAACACAACAAGAGAGTTTCAAGATCATCCAGTTTGCAACATTACCAGAAACAGAACTGACACATTTGTTAAAACTACACATAATCTTCAGTACGAAATATACAGAAGAAAATGCTTTTACATAAACATTACAGCACAATTTTTAAATGATAAACACTCATTATTGGACTAAATTCGTAAATAAATATTTAGTTTCCTATTGAGATGACGTATTCAATGTTTCCCTCATCATATTATTGTATTCCAGATTCTCTTAAAATATGTTTCCTGTTTCGAATACTGTGTCGAAGGTAAAAGACATTCATTTAATAGGGTGACATGCCCTTCTGCAACTCAGGTACAGATAAACATATTGGGGGAAACGGTAGAAACATCTTGAAAGGTTTAAGAGGTGAAATGGTGAGAAAGAAGGAAGGTAGACCAGGAGATTTAAAGCGGGCAGGTTTATTTCTGCGCTGCCGGGCAGAGCTTACCAAATCCAAGACGGAGAAAGGTGAGTCCACGTGCAGACTTTGGCGTGGGCAGCTTTTAAAGATGGAGGTCAGGTGACCTCTGGAAGGGGCGGTTCCTTAGTTCCGGAAGTCACGTTGTCCGGAAGGGGGTGTTCATTAGTTCCGGAAGTCATGCCCTCCGGAAGGGGCGGTTCCGGAAGTCATGTTGGGAGGGGCAATACCCCCTCCGCAGCTCCAGTTGCAGTGCTCTTCCCGGTTCCCCCGACCTAACACTATCTTTTTTTTTTTTTTTTTAATTTGCATATGGGAGGAGGCACCAGGGATCGAACTCCAGACCTCCAGCACGGCAGGTCGGAGCTCTGCCTGCTGAGCCACGGCAGCCGCCCGTAACACTATCTTTTTCTGGAAAAGTTTTAAAAACCTTGGCTCAAATGATTTAACAGTCATTAAACATAATTTGAGTTATAGTTTTTTCATTATAACATGTATAAGCAAAAAGCTAGAAATTAGTTTCTCCCCAAGAAACTCTTGATTTTGCAGACGGCAGCGGGGTGTGAAAGAGAAGTAGTTCGAATGGAAAGCTATTACCCAGCCTGGCAGGCTCTCTAGGTCAGGGAGCTGCGCGAAGCGCCCCCAGTGGGGGCAGCCCCAGCTCATGGGCGTCTTAACCGAGCTGTGCCTGTTTATTTCGGGCAGCAATGCTCCGATAGTCATCTATGGGCTTTAATAAATAGAATAAGAAGACTTTATAGTGAAAGGAGCGTTAAGGACCAGCTGCTCCTTACTATACTGTGCACACGAGGAAACTGGGAGGCCCAGGTCATGTGTACCAAGTTCACATTAGTAGAAATGAGGAGTCCAAATTGTAGAAAAAGCGGAACTGAAATGTCAGGTGTCTGCCCCTTTTTTTTTTTTTGATAATAATATTTTACTTTTTTACAGCCATACTGTGATTTCGTAACGGTGAAGATGTCAATAAGATCAGGAAGCCTTTATTTCAAGATGTGAGCGCCTACTGCTCTCCGTGCCACCAGGAGGTACGAGTTGAAGCGTGAACACACACAGATACACACGGGTCCTTTTCAATAGCGCATCGCAGAGCCCCAGGCAGCTCTTCTTCAGTTGCTGGTAGGCAGCTCAAAACGGAATCAAGTTGGTCACAACGCGCTCCGTGGTAAACGCGTGCGGTGGAAACGGGATGAAAGAACCCTTAATGAGAAACAGCTCGTTGTCAACAAACAGAGCTCAGACTCACTGGCACGGATTGTTCAAATGTCACTGTGGAGCTGCTGGCTTTCTAAGCTGCATGTAAGAAGCCAAAGTTACTAATATTTATAAAGCTTACGCATGGCTAATCCTGGGCAGTGCCCAAATAGGAAAGACCCAGTCAGTCGTCTCCCCAGGGAAAGTTTCCATGCAAACTGTGGAGACCAGGTGGACAGCTGGTGGGAGGAGCAGTCCTTCTGCAGGAGACCGACGGTGCAGCTCTGCCCCTTTTTCATTCCAGTTTTTATCAGAGATTTAAAACTTTTTAATGCCACACCTTACATCGTATTGAGGTTTTTACTCATAAAAAAGCCCGCTTTCGGTTTTTCTAACATCCAAAACCATTTCCAAGCACACACTAGTAGAGTGGAGCTCAGTAACCCAGACCAATTTCTCAGCAAACCATGATGACAGCAGCTCAGGCGAATTAAGTCAGTGTATTCACTAAAGGAAATGAAGCAGCCACATCTGCAAGAGCAGCAAATATAAACAGAGGTTATCTTGAATGAAACAAGCCAGACTGAAAAAATACAACCTGGATAATTCAATTTATATGAAGGTCAAGATCAGGCGATAGAAGTCACAGCAGTGGTCAGCGACCTCCTTGGGTGACACGGAGTAAACTTTCTGGGGGGATACAAGTGTCCCACACACATCTGATCGTGGGTGTACGGGTGTATGAATAAGACTGAGTCAAATAATTGACCTGCTCACTTAAGATTTGTACACTTTAATGTATGTAAGTTAAACCTCAATTTTAAAAATGTCAAATGAATTTGTCTGCCCATATGTTGATATTTGTTGAAGCTGGATAAAGGATTCAAGGGTCTTCAGTATAAAATGCTCCCTATTGTGGTATATATTTGAAAGTGTTTAAAATAAGAAGTTAAAAAAATAGAGGGGGCGGGCCACGATGGCTCAGCAGACAGACTTCTCACCTGCCATGCCAGAGACCTGGGTTCAATTCCCGGTGCCTGCACATGCAAAAAATATATACATATTACAGGAACTTCCTCAACAGAATAAAAGGCATATATGAAAAAACATACAATAGCATCATACTCAGTAATGAAAGACTGAAAGCTTTCCCCCTAAGATCAGGAAACAAGACAAGCCCTCTTTCATCACTGCTATTCAACATTGAACTGGAAGTTCTAACCAGAGCAGTTATGCAAGTAAAAGAAATAAAAGGCATCCAAATCAGAAAGGAAGAAATAGAACTATCTTTATCAGCCAATGACCTGATCTTCTAGGTAGAAAATCCCAAAGAATCAGCAAGCTATTAGAGTTCAGAAATGAATTCAACAATGTGGCAGCATACAAAACCAGCACCCAACAATCAGAAGTACTTCTGTACATCATAAATGAACAATCTGAAAAGGCATTTGTAAGCCAAAAGGTGGTTGGAGTGGAAAAGTTTGTGTTATATATATGTTACCACACGCAAAAAAATAGTAAAGATAATAAAGTCATCAGGTGGCAGGTGAAAAAAATAAAAATAGGAAGTTAAAAACAATGCTTGAGAAAGGGAAATCGTAGACCAAGTTTCTGATAGTTGATGCCTCCAGAAAGTAGAATTGGGGAAGTTTATCTTTATTTTAGATGCTTCTGCATTGCTTGAATTTATTATAATAAATATTAATTTCATAATTTAAGAAACTGAAGATAAACTTTTAAAAGTTTCCTATGGTTGAACCTGCATGGATGCTATTTTCAGTTAGAATTTACTGCTTCTCAACACTGACAACATATTAAAATTTACTGGGAAGCTTTCTCATAATAGTACAGTAGGGCCCCAACCTTCAGAAATTCATTTTATTGCTCTGGGGTGGCACCAGAGCATGGGTAATTTTTTAAAACCCCATTCTCTACTCCAGCCCCCCAGTGTTTCTTTTATTTATCTATTTTTATTGATATATATTGTATATTCACATAGCATGTAATCGTCCAAAGTATACAATCGTCCAAAGTATACAATCAGTACAATATAGCTGTGCATTTATCATCACAATCGATTTTTTTTCTATTTTGTGAAAAATAACATATATACCAAAAAGCAATAAATCTCAAAGCACATCACAACAATTAGTTGTAAAACAGATTTCAGAGTTTGATATGGCTTACAATTCCACAATTTTAGGTTTTCGCTTCTAGCTGCTCTAAGATTCTGAAGACTTAAAGAAATACCAATATAACGATTAAGCAATCAAACACATTTGTTAAACCCTACCCGGGTGTTTCTTAAATGCAGTCCAGGTCTAGAACCACTGGTCTGGATTATTCGCCACCATTGTTCACTGTCACACCTTACAATCACCAGGAATGCCTCGAAACATCCCCAAGCCCTGGCCCAATCACAGAGCAGCTGCAGCAAAATTCTGGCGTGCCCCAGGTCACTCCAACGTGCAGGCAAATTTGGGAACAGATGCTGTTTTCTGAAGGCCTCCAGCAAGCACTCCTACAACTTGCATGTAAGCCGATAAAACAAACTCATGCTTCTTTTATCTATGTCTTAGCCAGATCAATAGGGCTGCCAGACGAAATACAGGAAGCCACATTAGATATGAATTTTTGGATGTAACTTTTTAGCAAAAGTAAATCTCATGCAATATTTGAGAGTGACTGACACAAATACGTATTATTCATCGTTCATCTGAAATTCTAATTGAATTGGGCTTTCTGTGTTCATATTTGTTAAATCTGGTAATCCTACAAATGAAACACAAGTGATACTCTAAACATCACTGAAGAGGAATAACATAAATCTTCACCATAGGAAAAAGAGCTTTAAGTAGGTTGAATACTTGAGGAAGAAGCAGTCATAAAATGCTACCGCTCAATGACATGTCTTAAAAATCTTCTTCATCCATCTCTCTCCCCAGTTGTTGTAGGCTGCATAAGTGGCCCAGTGTCTTTGCTGTAACTCCCCCAGCCAGCACAATAAATAAATAACTCTGAAACTCTGGTCCTGCCATTTCCGCCCCCACCTCGAGTCTCCCTGCTTTCCAGTAATTAAAACTACTTTCAGGTTTTGCTATTTTGCTAATCTCTTTCGAATCAACAAGAAAAGGTTCTAAACCAAGCAAACCACGGGCTGGTTTGTCTTTGTGTGTGTCTGAGTGTGTGTGTGTTTGTGTGCACACATGTGTGGAACTATTATGATATTTTCTCTATGTATCATTCTACTTTCATTCATGTGGAAATGTAAGTTCACAGCATTAAACTAAATTAGGATTAGGGTAAATTCGTGTCCTGACTGCTGCCTTCAGTGTAAGCTTCACACAGAAACCATAGAGCCTCCTACCGCCCTGCTCTATCGGAGAGAAAGGACTATTACCTCTGCCAACTTGTAAACTCCATTTTCTAGCATTCTCCATTAACCACACAAATCGCCAGTATTGATACATATGATAAGAGAAAAAGATACTTAAATTGTAAACATCTAATACCTAAGTAATGTTGGGGAAGCAGTTATCTGGTCAATGTTGGATATTTCTGCAGAGGAATTGTAGTGGATTAGAGGAGGGCTCTGGGTTCTCTGGGCCAGCCTTTGGTTTGAGTGCAGAGGTCACTTCTTTTTTTTTTCAGCCACTTTTTTCTTTTATTTTTTAAATACCAAAATACACCAAACAAACGCGTTCCTATTTTGATCATTCCATTCTACATATATAATCAGTAATTCACAATATCATCATATAGTTGCATATTCATCATCATGATCATTTCTTGGAACATCTGCATCTATTCAGAAAAAATAAAATAAAACGAAAACAGAAAAAAAATTATACATACCATATCCCTTACCCCTCCCTTTCATTGATCACTAGCATTTCAAACTAATTTATTTTAACATTTGTTCCCCCTATTATTTATTTTTATTCCATATATTCTACTTGTCTGTTGACATGGTAGATAATAGGAGCATCAGACACAAGATTTTCACAATCACACAGTCACATTGTGAAAGCTATATCATCGTACAATCATCTTCAAGAAACATGGCTACTGGAACACAGCTCTACATTTTCAGGCAGTTCCCTCCAACCTCTCCATTACATCTTGAATAACAAGGTGATATCTACTTAATGCCTAAGAATAACCTCCAGGATAACCTCTCGACTCTGTTTGGAATCTCTCAGCCATTGACACTTTGTCTCGTTTCACTCTTCCCCCTTTTGGTCCAGAGGATTTTCTTAATCCCTTGATGCTGAGTCCCAGCTCATTCTAGGATTGCTGTCCCACGTTGCCAGGAAGGTCCACACCCCTGGGAGTCATGTCCCATGTAGACAGGGGGAGGGTGGTGAGTTTGCTTGTTGTGTTGCCTGGAGAGAGAGGCCACATCTGAGCAACAACAGAGGCTCTCTTGGGGGTGATGCAGAGTCACTCTTGCTAAATGATCTTAGGCAGAAACAAAGCTCTTGCTCCTCTGCTTCTCTACCTGTAAAATTAAGATCACAAAACCCGTCGCATTTTGATAACAGCGTTATTATGAGAATGAGAATGAAATAATACATGTGGGTGAAATTAAACTATCCAAACATTAGCATTTTTACCAAGTAAAACAAAGGAAGGAACAGTAGGACCAGAATTTGTTCTGCTCAATACAAGGTAGCTCAGCCGGGCTCTTTTGCAGTCTCTTATGAACTATCAAAGCAATGTGACCCGGAAATACCCACAGGGGATAAAAGAAATGCCTGGTTAGACGCCAAGTGTAAGCACTTACTTTGTAAAGACAAAGAAAACATGGAAAGTGCCAACCCACAAAACCAGCCCCCTTTGAGCTCCCTGGCATTGGAACTCAAATGGGGATTGCGGATTTGTTCAATAATCATGTTCCCTTCTTTGGGTTAGATGGAGACATTAAGTCATCTGAAACTAAGGCTGAGTCACAGACAACTGACGGAAACATCCCCAAAGTCTGGATGGTAAGTAAACAAAATGGAGAAAAATGTGATGGACATCATGTTTCCATATGTCTAGATAAGTTAGTTTAAAGGTCCCCCTTTTGAATCAGACACCATTTGTTTTTTGTGTTTTTTTGCATGGGCAGGCACTGGGAATCGAACCTGGGTCTCTGGCATTGCCGGCGAGAATTTTGCCACTGAGCCACTGTCACAGCACTCTGCCATTTATTTTCAAGGGTTAAATGAGGCTAGATTACTTCAGCCTCCTCTGAGTTTGGATGTGTGATCGTTCGGACAGGCTATAGACTGCCTAGTGTACTATTACAGTTTTCATGATGAACAAAAGAAAAGAAATGTGCAGCATATTTAGTCAGAAAGAAAAGAAAAAAGAGAATAAAAACAAATGTTTATTTTAACCCTACCATCTACTGCCCTCCTACATACATGCATTGTTAACAACATATTTATTTACTCCTGGTAAGAGTTGAGGTGGAGTGAGGCCAAAGTCGGGGGATATTCTAAGGCCTCCTTTGCTTACGTTGTTTTAGAAATCAGTATTTGGAAATTAATCCCCAAACTGCAAAACTCAGTGTGTGCCATAAATTTTAAAACAAATGTCTCTCACCACAGCCACTCATTTATCTCAAAACTATCTCCTAGAAGATTTATAGATTAAGATACTTCCTTCTTAAAACCCTCCATGGCTTTCCAGTTACCCACAGGTCATAAAGCAAGCAGCATTGTTTCCCCTCTTCCCCTCTTCCCAGATTTTTGAAATAATTTATTCCTTCTTTCATATGTCATCTTTTCAGAAACACAGGCCAGACTACTCTATCTAAAATATTTCCACTCCCCCAAGTCATTCTCTCCTGCTTTTTAGCACTTAGCACTATCAGAAAAATCATTTATCAGTTTATTTTGTTTTAAGTAAGTTCTAAAATGGCTGCGATTTTATGACTCATGCTTGCCATTTTATACTCATTGCCCGATAGTGACTAACAAAGGAATAAATAAACATAGAATAAATGCCACTGAGTATATGCAATGCAATATGATGAGCTCCATACGGATGAAGGGTCCTTTGTCTTTCTTATCTTCTCCTTGAAGAGGAGATTAAGAAGGTAGGATGGGAACAGTGTCCTTGGATAATTGTGCCCTTAGCTGTGATGACTACTCCGAAAGAGACACAGTTTATTAGGAAACATGGTCATAAGGAAAAACAGTTTTTCTTTAAAACTCCAGCGCACTATATATTTTCTGTTTGACTCCTTGTGTTTGTCCTATTCTAAGCCTTTCTTAGCAAGAGACATTTTACTCCTAGACTCTAGGAGAGACAAATCTGGGAATAATTTGCTTCCCATCAGTTTGGTCTCCAGAGCCCTCCTGCTCAGGCCCCACCAAGTGGTGGGGCCAAGGGAGGTGGACTGTGACAGAGGCTCTGCCAAGAGAGACCCTACAGAATCCTGCCGATACCTCAGAAGCAGGCATGGGGGCCAGGGGAGATGTTAGTTGGCTTCTAATTTTCAGTAGCAGGTAGACAAAACTCCCAGTTGAGGGGAGAGGAATCCATGACATTATTTCAGATGTTTAATCTGAGGAGAAAGCAAGGGGAAGTCTCAGGTGGCCAAGTGGACAACCTGGGGACATATCAATAGTTTCTGGAAATGATGAGTGATGGATGATTATAGCAACTTTTTTTTTTTTTTGCACGGGCCACTGGGAATCAAACCTGGGTCTCCAACTGGCGGGCAAGAACTCTGTCACCGAGCCACCATGGCCCACCTGGCAACTTTTTCTTGTAGTCTTTGTTGCTATGCCACTGCACAAGGCCGGGTGAATTGACAGGAGGTGGCAGCAACTGGTTTACAGGGCAGAAGCTTTATTATAATCAAGCTTTGGCCTCTAAGTTTACAGAAGTAATTGGTCCTTGTCCATTTCTACTTTGGAAAGACTTCTCCAACTTGGTAAAGTCTTTTAAAAAGTAAAACAAACAAAACTCAGTGACAGGCAGTTGGCACTGGGCAGAAAAACTTAGACCCAAAGAAACTCTACCAAGGCCAGCTTTCGCCGACTTAGCAGAAGTGACTGAAGCTGAAATGTAAATCTCTGTGCAGTAGATTTACACTGAAAAGCAAGTCAATTCTTGGGTTGGAAGACAAAACACAAAACCGATTTATTAAATGGTCAGTGTCGCCTCACACACACACACACACACACACACACAAACCATAAACATTCTCATCCATGTACATGCAGACCCAACACTAAAATAAACACATCAAAATGTAAATTCTGGCTATTTCTGGGTGGTTAAATTATGAGTTATTTTATTTATTTCTACTGTATTTTCCCATTTTTCTTGCCAAGTTTTCTCATTCAATATCTTAATACCTGCTATGCTTCTGCTGGAGAAGTCACAGACACACTTAGCGGCAATCTCCCAGCCCTCATGTTCCCTCACCCCCACCCACCCACTGCCTTTTCTATTGGATGCAGATGTTTCAATATGTTTCCATTCCATGGCATGGGGAGACATTGGGCCTCCTGAAAAGGTGACCAGACCATAAAACCTAGCTGCTTATCAGGGCAGGAATTCTCAGTGGTAAGACTCCTTCCCCTTGGATGTTATAAATACCCCACCCTCAAGCAGCAAAGACTTGTCCCTTGTGATATTGGGTGTGTGAAGCTTCCCCTGCTCTTTTGGACTCTTTGTGCTGTGCTGCACTGCCATAGTAATAAAGCAGTCATTTGCTAAAATTTCTGAGTGCCTGAGCCTGTGTTCCCACAATGCACCAGACAGCAACTCAGTCCACAGCTCTGAAAGTACGCTGGATCCTTCCAACGGCCACCTCAGCCAAGTGCCCAGACTGTCCCAGCCTGCCTCCAACTCACTGGGCTCGGAAACCTTTCATTGCCTCTCCTGTGCGTGCTTCATTCCAGGGTCCAAGTTCACAGGATTAGACTGTTCTTTAACATCCACTCCAAAGAGCAGTTTCCTTCTCTAGAACACTGGTGATTTTAAAACAAAACACCAACAAAATTCTTGCATATTCCTATTGACAGATGGGAACATTTTCCTTCTCCTTGAGTCTTGACACCCTCTGACTGTCACTGCTTCAATGCATTGAGTATAGTGGGAATGACACCACGTGATTTATGAAACATGAAAGGAAATGCAGGGTTTTTTTAAGATTTAAAGACCCTTTTTTAAATTCATTTAAAAATTTTTTTTTAGATACCAAAAACACCAAACATGCAAACATTCTTAACTTTTGATCATTCCATTCTACATATATAATCAGTAATTCACAATATCATCACATGGTTGCATATTCATCATCATGATCATTTCTTAGAACATTTGCATCAATTCAGAAAAAGAAATAAAAAGAAAACAGAAAAAAAATTCATACATATCATACCCCTTACCCCTCCCTTTCATTGATCACTAGCATGTCAATCTAAATTTATTTTAACATTTGTTCCCCCTATTATTTATTTTTATTCCATATGTTTTACTCATCTGTTGATAAGGTAGATAAAAGGAACATCAGACACAAGATTTTCACAATCACACAGCACGTTGTGAAAGCTATATCATTATTCAGTCATCTTCAAGAGACATGGCTACTGGAACACAGCTCTACATTTTCAGGCAGTTCCGTCCAGCCTCTCCATTACATCTTGGATAACAAGGTGATATCTACTTAATGTGTAAAAATAACCTCCAGGATAACCCTTCAACTCTGTTTGGAATCTCTCAGCCATTGACACTTTATTTTGTCTCATTTCACTCTTCCCCCTTTTGGTCCAGAAGGTTTTCTCAGTCCCTTGATTCTGAGTCTCAGCTCATTCCAGGATTTCTGTCTCACATTGCCAGGACATTTGCTTTGTCTAGAAGCACAGTCACGGTCCCACTCACGCACCCACCCACGCTTGAGGTGTGAGCAGCGCATCGTGGTAGCAGTCTAGCCAACCTGCAAAGGTCCCTGGACCTCTTCGCCCAGTGGCTTCTAGTGTGGCATAGGCACAATTTCAGAGAAGACGCTCAGCAGATGCTTGGTGAATGAATGAATGATGTTGGGTTCTAGCCCTAACCCTGACTTTAATTCCCCATGCATAAGTCCTTTACCTCTTCATGCTTCAATTAAAAAAATACATAAATAAATGAAGAAGGTTCCAAGACCTAAATGTCACTCTCCTCATCGGGGTTACCGCAGTAGTCTTATAACAGGTTTCCTTGCTTCTGCTTCTAATCTTGCTCTTTGACAGTCCAACCCCATCATAATACCCAGAGGGACCCACCTGAAAACCTAAGTAAGAAGACTTCTCTTTTCTCCCTCCACTGATTCCCCTTCTCTTGCAGCGTGAGAAAGAACATTGTGTGATGGTCTACATTTGGCCGGCTCCCCTACCTCTGCCATAGCACCCCCTTGCTCACTCAGTTTGTAACATTTGCTCCTTGTCACTTACCCATCACCCTAGACATGATTCTACTTTATGGCCCTTTGCCTATAATGCACTTTTCCAGATTTTCACCAGACTCATCTTCTTCAAGACTGAGTTAAATGCCGCTATCTCAGTGAGGGCTAACCCTGAACTCTCTTCCCCCTTACCTGTTTCTATTTGTCTCAAAAGAGTTACCACCTTCTAAAATGAAATATAATTTTCTAATTTACTATGTTTGTTGTCTGCCCTGCTAAAATGTACAACCCATGAGATGAGTGGGTTTTTAGCGGTTTTGTACATTGATTTATATCAAGCTCTTAAAGCCATTCCTGGCACATAATATGTGCTTAATATGCTGTGGAGTGAATGAATGCACAGAGGGACTTAGTCTCTTTTAGATGACCAGTATCTCTAAAGTCCGCTCTCCTGCTGATGTTGAATGCACTTACTGAATGGGAATGTGCTTGTTCTCTTTTCCATAGTAAATCCTTATTCCTTGTTGTACCCTGTGAGCATAGTAGCCCACCCCGAAGGGCATCCCCTCTCCACCAAACTGTGTGATTCTGTCATGACCTGTGAAACTGGATCTCGACTGAACTATCATTTCTCATATGCTCAGGTTTCTACATTCAAAATATAGGTGAGAGATGCCTAATCCTCTCACGAGCAAGGTTTTGAGTATGCGGGAAAGCAAGGAAAATTGTACAGATGCTGTAGAAAGATCAGTTATTGATTGATAGTCAGAGATGAGGGTTCTGGCCCTGATGGTACCAGTAAATTATGCCATTAGATTCACTGGCCCAAGGTTACATGGCTAGCAAGTGATGTGGCAGGATGGGTTTCAGGCTTAGACCAGCCTGCTTCCAGATCCCATGTCTTCAAATCACATCATCTCTTCGGGCCTCCAATCTATACAATGGGAGGGAAAGATCGGAAGAGGCCGTATCTAAGATGCTTTTGCATTCTAATGTTTCTCACCTACATATTGAGTTCAAAAGGGCCATGTAAACCAAAAACCTACTAAATCTCAGCCACTTTAGATGAATTCATCTGTTTTTTTCTAACAGATTCAAAATCCTTGCTAGTTATTTGATAGATGGAACCAAATTTCCCGTTTAAGTATTTGGCCAGATTATGGTCCAGTTTGGAGAAGTCATAAAGCAGCCTCTTGCCACCCCATTTGCTGATTTCTACAAAGAGGACAGGGGCATAATGGTGTACTAACTTGCCCAAGAGGTCTGTCTAGTCCCTGGTCTTTTGTTTCAGCCCAAACTTCCAGGCATTTCCTGGTGAGAAGCTCCTCTGTGTCTGAGGCCACCTCTTGGCCCTCCGCACTCTCCTGTTCCCACATCCCTCAGAGACTGGGGCCCTGGCTTGGCTCATTCTTTTGTCCTTTGGTATTTCCTGTTGCTGAAGGTAGGGAAGTACCTGCTCCAGCCTGGTTCCTCCAGTAGAGCTGGATGAACAGAGTCAGCAGGCACAGACTAAAGGCCACACAGCGCGTGACTCTGAGGCAACTGTGTCAGTGCTTCGAGGTTGAGAAAAGCCTGGCGCTTTCTTCCTAACACTGCACTAACAAGGGCTAGGGGAAATAGTAATTAGATGCACAAATATTCCCACTGGCTTTTTTAATATCCAATGCACCATCATTTTTAAAAATCCTCATCCATTCTAGAAGAGTGACCCAAATCACTTTTTTTTCTGGGGTAAAAAAAAAAAGGAAATTGCTAGGAGTGAATTGTAATTGGAAACATTTTTGCTATTTCCTCGCCCTATGCCTTTTGCTAAATCAGATGCACATCCATAGCAAGGATGGGCATTGCCATCTATTCCTTCCTTTATCTGTTCTTTCAGAGCCTCTAACCTGCTATATTATATATCTCTGTGCAGTCCAAATAGTAAAGCTTACTCCTATTTCCTGACTTTATGTTCTACCCTAGAGTCTAGCAGAGGCCCTTTTGTGTTCAGGACCTCAGGTTATTAGCATCAGTTTTCTAAGGATTTGTGAGCAGCCTGCAAGGCCTAAGACTATACCTGAAAGATCCGGGGCTGGCCTGCAGTCAGGAGTCCTGGGCTCTGCAAACTTGTTTTCGCTATTTCTTATTTCTAAATCACCCTGGCAAGTCACCAAAGATTTCTATCTCTAATCTTCTATTAAACTGGTAGCAGGAGGAGGGAGGGATAACAACTCAAACCTTGTTCCGTTTCTTTTACAGTTTGCTGTGAAGTTTGTATGTGATAAGGGATGTTAAAAGAGCTAAACACAGTTGAGGGTGTTATACAAATAGAAGCTTTGAGGTATCTTATCTGAATTAAATTCATGCTTTTGAAGCCGAGAAGTTTTCTTAAACCCAGAGATTTCTCTTCTAAGGATGTATCCCACAGATATTCTGGGGTGAAATAACTTTTTTATGAACTTACGTTGCAAGTTTACAGTTCTAAGACCATGAAAATGTCCCAATTAAGGCACCAACAAGAGGTTACCTTCATTCAAGAAAGGCTGATGCCAGAACACCTTGTCAGCTGGGAAGGCCCATGGCTGGTGTCTCCAGGGGTCTTTGGCTTCTGGACAGCTCTGCCAGCTGGAAAGGCACATGATGATGTCTGCTAGCTTTCTTTCCCAGCTTCTTCAATGGCTTCCAGGGGGCATTTTACTTCATCTCCAAAGGTCTCTGGCTGTGTGGGCTCTCTTGGCACTGTGGGCTCTCAAGCTTTTTCCAAAATGGTCCCCTCTTAAAGGACTCCAGTAAGTAACCCCACCTTGAATGGATAGAGACTCATCTCCACAGAAACAATCTAATCCAAAATTACCACCCACAATTGCTGGGTCACATCTCCATGGAAACAATAAAAAAGATCCCACCCGGCAATACTGAATGAAGATTAAAGAACATAAATTTTCTATGGTACATGACACAACACGCAAGCAGAGTATATATGGTGACTTTTGTAAAATAGAAAAAAATTCATTCAATTAAATTTTTCTGTTCAGTTTAATAAACTTTAACAAGTTGTCTAATCTAAAACATTATTATTATTTTTTTGCATTGTCAGGCACCGGGAATCGAACCCCGGGAGTCTGGCATGGCAGGCAAGAATTCTGGGCAGAGCCACCATCGCCCCACCCTAGTATAACTTTTACGACAATCTTTTCCTAAGTTTCTGTTTCTTTCATGAGCTATGTGGATTGAATGGGCAACACTCAACAACAACAAAAAACTAAGTTTTTCATTGGGAGGTTTCAGGAATTCAAAAATTTATTTTAGCTCATTTGTCAAAATAGAAGGACTTCATACTCCTAGAAAGTTTTCTTTCCCTCCTATAATGATATTTGTAATTCTTTACCTCTTTTCTCAAAATCCAACCAATGATCTCACTCTCAAAAGAATCTGTCTTCAGCACCCTGCAGTAATAACATTCCTTTGTTCTTCCTCATGCACAAACATTTTTTAAATTTGTACATTTAGTCACTATCATTATACTCTCTAGTCATCCCTAGACTATACCATCTCAGTTTTTATCGTCTATCTTTCCTTGTGATTTCATTTATGCCCCCAGCCCTCCTCCCTCTATCATTCTCACATTCAGCTTCATTCAGTGTTTTAACATAATTGTATTACAGTTAGGTAGTATTGTGCTGTCCATTTCTGAGTTCTTATATTCAGTCCTGTTGCACAATCTGTATCCCTTCAGCTCCAGTTACCCAATATCTTACCCTATTTCTATGTCCTGATGGTCTCTGTTACCAACGAAATTTTCCAAGTTTATTCACTAATGTCAGTTCATATCAGTGAGACCATGCAGTATTTGTCCTTTTGTTTTTGGCTAATCTCACTCAGCATAATGTCCTTAAGGTCCATCCATGTTGTTACATACTTCATAATTTTATTCTGTCTTATAGCTGCATAATATTCCATTGTATGTATATACCACAGTTTGTTTAGCCACCCATTTGTTGATGGACTTTTTGGCTGTTTCCATCTCTTGGTAATTGTAAATAATACTGCTATAAACATTGGTATGCAAATGTCCATTTGTGTCCTTGCCCTCATGTCCTTTGAGTAGAGACAGCATATAGATAGGTCCTATTTTTAATCCATTCCGCCAGTCTATGTCTTTTGATTGGGGAGTTTAATCCATTAACATTTAGTGTTATTACTGTATGGGTATACTTTCTTCTACCATTTTGCCTTTTGGATTTTATATGTCATATCTAATTTTCCTTCTTTTTACCTTTACTCATAGCCATTCCATTTCTGGAATATTGCATTCCAGCAGCTTTTACAAACTAAAACACATATTCACTATTAATTACAAGCAGAGTGACTATTTCAAATGCAACACATGGTTTGAAAGATAGAGCAAGAGTTAACACCATTTGTAAGGTTGGAAACTCGCACTTGATTTAAAAAAAAAAAAGTATTTCCTTGAAACTAGTATCAAAAGTTCCCTAAAATAGAATTATATTGATGTAACTTCAAAAAAATGCTTTGGCAGTGGGGACAACCAATTCAGTAGACTGAGCCTTCGATCTTGGGGTTTGCTTGTATGAAACTTATTCCTACAAAGGAGAAGCTAAGCCTACTTAAAATTATGCCTAAGAGTCACCCCCAGAGAACCTCTTTTGTTGCTCAGATGTGGCCTCTCTCTCTCTAAGCCAACTCAGCAGGTGAACTCACTGCCCTCCCTTCTACATGGGACATGACTCCCAAGGGTGTAAATCATTGCCAACATGGGACATGACTCCCAGGATGAGCTGGGACTTGGCATCATGGGATTGAGAAAGGCTTCTTGACCAAAAGAAGGAAGAAAATGAAACAAAATAAAGTTTCAGTGGCTGAAAGATTTCAGAGTTTAGAGGTTACCCTGGAAGTTATTCTTATGCATGATATAGCTATCCATTTTTAGTTTATAGTATATTGAAGTGGCTGGAGGCAAGTGGCTGAAACTGTTGAACTGTTTTCCACTAGCCTTGACTCTTGAAGGTGGTTTTATAACTCTATAACTTTTACAATGTGACTGTTTGATTATGAAAACCTTGTATCTGATGCTCCTTTTATCCCAGGGTATGGACAAATGAGTAAAATAATAAGGATGAAAATAAATAAACAATGGGGGGGGATAAAGGGTTAAAAATAGGGTAGATTGAAATACTTTTGGTCAATGAGAGGAAGGGGTAAAGGGTATGGGATGTATGAGTTTTTTCTTTTTATTTCTTTTTCTGGAGTAATGCAAATGTTCTAAAAACAATCATGCTGATGAATACACAACTATGTGATGAAGTTGTGAGCCATTGATTGTACACCATGTATGGACTGTATGTGTGTGAAGATTTCTCTATAGAAGTATTTTTAAAAAAATACTTTGGGCTCTACTCTGATGGCATATGCAAGTCTCAGACAAGTCTATGAAAATATCAATAACGCTGTATCAACTTAATTCATAATTCAGTTTGATTACAAGTGTTTTCATGGGGGCAGTTAATTGGGAGTTAGAGTTTCAGATGACCGCAAAGCAGGTGGAAGGTACTGGCTTAGCTCTAGGCCTGAAGTACGTCAGAGGCCCAAAGGGTAAGAGAAGGTGCTCTGTGTTGAGAACTTCCTGAGATGAGGGCACATCTCAAGTCACAAAAGTCGAATCTGCATACCATTATGGTGTGCATTATCTTTCACAATGAACAATAACCCTCTCATACAAGATAAATTTTTCCTCGCTGGATTGCACCAAGAGATTAGAAGCACCATCAGTGATGCCACACGCTATTGGCAGAGCCTGGTGATGACTCAAGGAAAACCAGTTTAAAATTGGACCCCCTAAACAATGACAATCTCTTCACATTGCCCCAAGAGCCAAACTAAATTTTCTTCCAAGGATGCCATCAAAAGCCTCATGAGATTGCTTTTATAAAGGGGCATGTGAAAGTGTCAGCAACAATTAACATAAAGGGTACCGGTATTGAATTAGATGGTCTTATTGATGACATATGCTTCAGTGCTGTAGGCATCTACGGCATTTGTATCTCAATATTGTGTTCCCCTAGTACTTCGAGTCATGCACAGATTTATTTTACGATTGAAGTATGCATCTTGGTTTCTTTGTTAAATGTATAAAATGGACCTTTACAATTTTCATTATTTATTTTCTCAAATTATGTCAGTTTTAAATAAAGGGGCAAATGCTGCATGGACCGCTTCTCCTGCATCAGAATTTAAGATCATTACATCAGCCTGTATCCTGACAGCTCATTTTGATCCAGTCCTCTTGTTTAGCTATGACTTTTGGTGTTGGCTCTCTTTTAATTATCTTGTCAGTGAGAGGATTCCCAAAGCAGGACAAAGCATTGGATTGAGCTTAGATGAAAGAAAAACTGATTTCTGTTAGTTGCAAGCTCGTAATGCTACAAGGAACAGTTTTTGTCTTAAAGCTGACACTGAATTTTAGCGGCTGTTGTGGTTGTGCCTTTCAGTTAAACCATTTTGGCAATGCTAAACACAATTTATTTTTAAAACAAGTTTAACACGCTCCAAAGATTTCTGAACATGCAAATGCAGTATAATTAATGTACCATCTAGGAAACTTGTTAGTCATACTTTTGTTCATAATTAGATTTCAAGATGTAGTGACTCAATTATGCAAGCACTGCACACATATAATTCATTATCCTTCTCCATCCGTCACAAGACTAACAAGTGTATAGGGCCACCAAGTAGAGTTCTACAGCTCCCACTGTTTGAAGGCTGGTAATACAAACTTACCTATCCATAATAACCACATGGACTGAAATATCCTTAACGTAAAACTAGAGGGATGTGAAGGACCAGAGACCTCCTATTATCTCTCTATGAGGGGAAGTCTTGAGAAATATTTAATTTATTTTAAAAGCAAACTTTTATAGTTTACTCTATATAACATCTGAAATATCAATATCACTAAAAAACATTCTTAACAAGACTATCATTCAACTTAAAATCTCTCCTTTCTAGCTTTTGTGGGTATAAAAGTTAATTCTTTGAACTGCAACAACAAAATCTTTTGCTTCTAGAAGTCCAAGGGAGCTTCTTGTAAAATATTCTATGAATTGCTTTATTATCTGAAATCTTGTTGGTAATACGTGTATAAAGTATTTCCAATAGAAATAGAAAATAATATTTCCGTACCATAAAACACATTTATAAAAGAAGTTGTTGCAAATTAAGTAAATATAGGGCATTCACCCATTAAAACATTAAGGAATTGCTGCCCCAATATTGAATATGAAAATATAACTTTAAAAAAAATGCCCTATGGTTATGCTTTATTTCCTAAGATAGAGGCTGGCTGCATGAATGTTTGCTGTATTATTTTACACGTTTTTAAATATTGCCCGTCACAGTTATTTTTATCATTTATATTCATATTTTAACTCTTACCTATTGTGATCATGGACGTCTCAGGAAGGTTATATAACTATACCTAAGTCGCTGTTTTAAAATACATATGTACAGCACATGTTGTGCTACTGTCCCAGCTCAGGAGTGATTCAAACTACATTTGTAAAGACACCTATTCTTACCACATTTCCAACCTTCTTGTAGGGTGGCAGGACTTAGCAACTACTGGAAGGAAACAGTTAATCTATCAAAAGCATTACCTACCATAATGGAAAGAAACAGGTTTTTTTTAATTCTATTTGTTTGTTGGAAAGAAATAAAAGGAATGAATTTGCACTGTCTTGGGACTTTTCCAAAAGGTAGTGTTCTCTCTAATCCATCCTTCATGTGGCATTTGGCAAATTTGATCACGCCACTAGGATTTTAAGTTCTTCAGTGTCTTCAGTTTTGGTTTGCCAAGCTGCTCTGATGAATAACGCGCTAGTTGGCTTAATCACAGGAATTTATTGGCTCATGTTTTGGAGGTTGGAAGTCCAAAGTCAAGGACTCAGTAGGGCCTGTTTTTTGCCCCGAAGTCTGTAGCCTTCTGGTACTGGCTTGTTGGTAATCCTTGCGGTTCCTCGGTTTGCATCTCTGCCTCTGGTCACGTGGTGATCTCTCTGTTCCCTTGTCTGCTTTTCAGGTTTCTGAGAACTTCTGGCTTCTGGCTCTTCCCTGTGGCTTTCTCTGATTTCTCTCCATATGGCTTCCAGTAATACAAATTAGGAACACCCCCGACTCATTTAGTGTTTTGGTTTGCTAAAGCTGCTGGAATGCAATATATCAGAACTGGATTGGCTTTTACGAAGGGGTATATTAAGTTACAAGTTTACAATTCTAAGGCTGTGAAAATGTCAAATTAAGGCACCAACAAAAGATTATCTTCTCAGAGGAAAGGCGGCTGGCATCTTGGTTCCTCTGTCACATGGGAAGGCCCATGGTGACGTCTGCTGTCCTTCTCTCCTAGCTTCTGGTTTCAAATGCTGTCTCACCTTCTGGCATCTGGTTGGGCATTTTCTTTCTGCATCTCCAAAAATTCGTGTCCTCTCCAAAATGTGCCTCTCTTAAAAGAGATATAGCTTTCACAATGTGACTCTGTGATTGTGAAAACCTTGTATCTGATGCTTCTTTTATCTACCATATCAACAGATGAGTAGAACATATGGAATGAAAATAAATAATAGGGGGAACAAATGTTAAAATAAATTTAGTTTGAAATGCTAGTGATAAATGAAAGCGAGGGATAAGGGGTATGGTATGTATAACCTTTTTTTTATTTCTGTTATCATTTTATTTCTTTTTCTGTTGTCTTTTTATTTCTTTTTCTAAATTGATGCAAATGTTCTAAGAAATTATGAATATGCAACTATGTGATGATATTGAGAATT
>PVIY010039682.1:0-22926 GCA_004026745.1 Myrmecophaga tridactyla
TGAATTAGTAAAATGAGGGGGATACACACCTCTGTATACCATGTGGCTGTTAGAGGTATCAAATTAGGAACACATAAAGACACATAGATTTTGCAACATTCTGTTCGCCAATATTGGCACTATTTGTCAAGGTCATAATTCTAATGATACCTATCAGATTCATTAAAGCAGCGACCCATGGAGCGTAGGTAAATAAGAGTGGGGAATGGGGTAAGGGGGGAGGGGTCAAATCAATCAAGCAAACAAGCAGTCAGAAGGACCCTGCACCGATGAAAGTCATTCAAACTATTATTGATGTAAGAGATTTGAGTAGAAGCAGAACTTTACCAAAAAATACAATACCCTTACTTTAGGTCTCACTTCAGGGGGCACATGACGTCCCTTCTGTCCATCATGATGATGGTAATTTTGATCATTTGGTCAAGGTGATATCAGATTTATCCTCTGTAAAGTTACTATTTTACCCATGGAACTACTAAGCAACCTGTGAAAAGGCATGTTAAGAGCACTCACATTGACTCATCAACATTTACGTTTGAATTTAGCATCCATTAATCAATTTGGTCTGATCCAGTCTTAACAATGATGCTGCAAAATAATGATTTTTTTCCATTTCATCATCCCTACAATTTTCCCACTTGACACTCACATTCTACTGTAAATAAGAGTACTCCCTAATTCCCCACTTAACTGTTTATTAGTTTATCTATTAGAAGTATAGACTCATGGATTTCATGTTTTTCAATAATTTTTTATTGTATTTACTAATTTCATGGTTCAAATTGAACCAGATTTGTCCAGTTCTTGTGCTTTTTTTGACATGCCTCAAATTTTTTTAGCACTTATTTACTTCCTGATACAGCAGACTATTGCAGAATTATCTTGTATCTGCTCTGCCCCAACCCAGGTTTCAGCCATTTCTCCAGGAAAACTTGATCAAAGAATTTGTTTTTATAGTGTTAGGAAATCACAAAATTACTGGGAAGTACCTACACATCATTATTTAAAATTTCATGAAAATATACTACTACATGTGAAGAGAAAGATATTCCAATATCCTGCTTATATTTTTATCATTGGCTATCTATTCAAAGCAATTTTGATTATTTTAATATAGCATAGGGTTTAGTAGAAGATAGCATCCACTATCTGATTTTAGACTTCTAACAATTTTGACAACTTGATTTTTCAAGAAATATGGAAAGTCACAAAAATTAAGAAGAGAACAACACCATCTAAACCTGTAAAATTATTTCAAATGTCAGTTACTGGCAAGTGTAGTTTCATGTCTTTTTGCATTAGAGTCTGCTATCAAGCTGCATGAAATAAATATTCTTTTCATTATCGCATTTTATTTAGTGAGTTAGAAAGTAGTTGAATTTTGTCATTCGGCTATATTAGCAATTACAAAATAAATCGGGGAATTTATGCTCAGACTCTTGGGGAACTCAATGCTTGTCAAAACAACCTCTCAGGTAAGAAAAATCAGTTTATTTCACTAGAACAACTTTTGGTTTTGGAAATAAATAGACATTGATGCACTCTTTTCAGGGGTCACAATTTTAGTAACAGGAAGAAACAGAAGAAGCATCTAAAATGAAAAATACTTTAGGGATCTTCAATAAAGCAAGAGAGTTTGGTGTGTTAGGTACACAGAGGCAGCCAGAGTTTCTCTCTACCCTCCATATGCCCTGCAGCATATAAAACTCAACCACAGCTGGTACCTCATGGATGCAATTAGCTCCTTCCTGCCTAAGGAACAGGTTATTTCCTGGTCAGATAAGGGAGAGCATGGACTGAAATTTTACTGTTTTATTATTGAATGTGAAATGTACTGTATCTTAAAATAAAATAGTAGTTTTGGATATTACAGGATAATTAACTTATATTAGAGAGTCTTACTGAAAGTGGATAAAAAACCCAGGAAACTTTATTGTAACATTAGAAAATATTTAAATATTTTAGAGATATTAATTCTTTCTAAAGTACAGCTGAAATTTTCTTAAAATTGCAAATAGAGTAATATTTTTGAAGCTGGCATATTCCAAGTTTCCAAATATGAGAAGAAATGAGTCCTAGTATCAAATAAAGATGTGACAAATAAGAGCAGTGGAAGTCATTTTTTGACTCCACAATCTATCAGCAACATGCAAGTAGGAGTCCCAGAAATTTTCCTACTCCAGACCAAATTCCCACTTGCTGACTGCCCCCTCCATACACACAGCCTCTCCGCCATTATCCTCCCAGGAGCTGTGGAGACTCGGTGCATCTTGCCTTTTATCTGCTTACGTAGCTGCCACCAGCAGCCAGCCCCCTCATTTTCTCTCATCCCTAAAGGCCATGATCTTGGATCTATGTCATCCAACTTGTCACCTCCCAAGCTCCTGTAACCCTTTTACTTTTTCCACTCAACCTCATGCATGCCTGTCTGAGGTCATATTTTTCAGCTTTTTATTGTTAATAATTTTAACCCTTCAAAATTCCAGTTTCAAATATTTTACCTGTACACATTATCTGCAGCTTTCCAGTTCACTTCCACTGGTAGTCCAATTCAATCGATTGTTCAATTCCATCAGAACTTCAAATCTATTTTTGATTCTCACACCCCCTTCATAGCCTTAATTCCCTTCTTTTGAAACTTCAAATCCACAGTGAAGTTTTAGAGTCACTCCTTTGCATACTATTCAGTCTCTTGCATACAACATTCACCTCTCTGCTCCTTTCTTCCTTCACCATGTTCTCATGGATAAACCACAACTGTCCTAAATGTAACTCTCTGTCTATCCTTTTCTTTGACCTCAAAGCTGAACCTTGATTGTGAAAAAATAAAAACACAACAATGCGTGGTTGCAATTAATTAATTAATTAATTGCAAATTAAGATCAATAATTTCAAGTAGGGATTCAGTGGCCTATGGCAATCACATGATCTGTCCACAGCACTTGCATTCTTTCAGGCTGTTGGATGGCTGTCTAATGATTACAGTCTTTCTTCAAACCTCCCTGTAGTGATTTGAAAATGCATGTACCTCAGAAAACCATGTTTTTGGATTTAATCCATTTCTGTGGGTGTGGATCTGTTGTAGGAAGGGCCTCTGGGTGAGGCTACTTTAGTTAAGGTGCCACCCACCTCATTCAGGATGGGACTGAATAGCAAGACAAAGAGAATTCCACAGAACTAAGAAGGTAAAATCAACAAAAACTGGAAGAGAAGAGGAGACCAGCAGAGGCTGCTAAGTACCTTGTCATGCATCAGAGGAGTCAAGGATCCCCGGTGGCCAGTCTTTGGGAAAAAGCATCACCTCGATGATGGCTTGATTTGGACATTTTCCCAGCCTCAAAACCATGAGAAAATAAATTCCCATTCTTTAAGTCAACCCACTTCATGTTATTTGCTTTAATCAGTCTAGGAAACTAAGAAAGACACTCTCTGATTCTTAGTTTTATCTGGCATCCATATTTCCTACTTCCCTAAATATGTGCAACAATTTAAAGGTATCTTTTATTGAGGTCATATATTCCACCTTCTTTCATGTTACTTTGGATGTTTTTCCTTGTTTCCAGCCTAGATCCACTTCTCCACTTATATATGGATCCATCTTGTCTTGTTCCAGAAATCTCCTGCCTTTTCTTCTGCTTCATTAGCTTCTCTCTCTCAACCAAATTATTCCTATCAACATGCAAAAAGTTTGTTATTGCTTCTTTCTGACAATGGTCCCCTTCCAGATACCATCTGTTTCTCTCTGTTTACCCTCACAATATATCCAGTTACGGAGCACATCTCTGTGTCCACATCCTGGCCAAATAACCAGACTATATCGACACCCTCCTAAAGAATATCCCACTTTCAGTAACTGCCCCCTTCCATTTATTTTCAAGAGAGCAAAGTGATCCTTTTAAGACATATCCCCTAACATGGTATTTCTCAGTTGAAAATATTCCTAAAAAAACTCATGAAAACATAAATGCCAAAATTCTTAACATGATCTTAATACTTTCTGTGTTTACATGTACTATTACTCTTTTCCTCATTTAATTGGCTCCTGCAAATTAATTTGCTCTTTATTTACATACTTGCTGTTTATCAGTACCCAGGACATTGCTTGAACTCAGTGTCTTTCCATATGTTTCTTCTGCTTGGAATATTCTCTCCCATTACTCAGCTCTTTACTCACTGGACACCTTCTCAGGAAAGGCTTGTCTATACCTCTTAGGTGAAAGTTCCACCCTACCCAAATTGCTAACTTCCTACCCTCATTTAATTTCATCTCTAGCTCCTATCACTGACACACCATATATCTTTACTCATTCATTGTGTAATATATGCATTTCCCACTAGAATGTAACCATAGTAAGGGCAAAAAAAAATGTCTCTTTTGTTCAATGGTATATTCCCAGCCCTTATACAAATACCTGACACGTATTTGTTTTTTTAATTACATAAAATCAAATAGATGAGGGCAGGCAATGGTGGCTCAGTGGCAGAGTTCTTGCCTGCCATGCCAGAATTCCAGGTTCAATTCCTGGTGTCTGCCCGTGGAAAAAAAAAAAAAAAAGCAAATCAATGGCAGCCAGTTGTACTCCCCTTTTGAGCAAATTCTCATTTGGCAGTGTGTGCTATATAGTTGATCCTTTATTCAAAACTAAACACCTCCATCCTAAATTGCATAGCTATCAGTTCTGGGGGGAGGTCTTTTCAACTTTGTGTGGAAAATATTTTCTTGGAAAAAATACCTACACAGATATCTCAAGCCTTGTGACACCTGTTGAACGGGTGAGCACAATTACAGACGTTAGGGCACATTCAATTTTGTTACTATTTGATATCTTGTGGAGAAGACTACCATGACAAACATTTGATAATTTGTTTTGTTTTGTTTTTTCTATGCTGTATGGCAGGGGTCACATTTCATTCTTTTTCCATGTGACTATTCCTTTATTGCAGCACCATTTGCTGAATTCTTGTTTATTTGGTTTTTCATTTGTTTGCTTATTTGTTTGGGAAGTGCATGGACCAGGAATCTAACCTGGGTCTCCCACATGGCAGGTGAGAATTCTACCACTGAACTACTTGCACCTTCCGATAATTTGTTGTTATTATTGATCTTTCCTCAGCCTTTACTCTATGACAAAAATTACTTATAGGCTGAACTCAACTAGCAAATGTAGATTCCCACTTACTATCATGAGCACTGAAAAAAATACCCCGAAAGTCTGAGCTACTAGGAAACAGATTTTATAAACATTTTAGAATTTCCGGAGGGCAATATACCTTCCTACCCTTCTCTACTCCATATGTGGACATATGGGTTGTTTCTAGATTTTGGCACCTATGGACACAGTTGGGGGCTTCTGGTAGGGTGGAATTGGCACCCTATCCTAATTGCTGGACCCTGTGAATATTCTTGTACAGATCAAAAAAGAAGAGTCTTTGCAGATGAGATTCAGTAAAAGATCTTGACAATGGGGGATTATCCTGGATTCCTCAGGTGGGTCCTAAATGGCACCAAATGGTGTCCTTCTAAAACAGAGTCCAGGGAGAAGAGGAGGAGACAGGGAGCACATGGTCACAGGAGTGGCAGCTACCAGGGCTGGAAGAGGCCAGCGAGGAATTCAGTTATCCCAGAAGCTCGGAAGACTCTGGCCCCGCCTGCACCTCAGCTCAACCCACTGGTACTTACTGGATTAGGCATCTGCCTCCAGGACGGATGGAGAAAAATGTCTGCTGTCTCAAGCCACTAGGTTTGTGGCAATTTGTTACAGCACCATGGGAAACTAATATGTGGATGTATATTTTCAGTTCTCTTTAGTAAGTACCTGGAAGTGGAAGTTCTGCCTTCATACCATGTGGTATGTGTCTCTCTTAATTAGGAACTGTCAAACTCTTTTCCAAAATAAATTAACCACAAGCAAAGCAAAGTAGAAGGTTCCATTTGCTTCTCATCCTTGATGACACTCAACATTCCTCTTTCCCTCGCATGCTGTCTCACTCATATGCTGTCTCTGTCTCCCCACACACACATACACACATACACGCACACACACTTAATTTAGCCATTCCACTGGGTGTGGAGAGTTATCACATTGTGGTTTCAGTTTTGATTTTCCTGTTACTGTTGAGCAGCTTACCTGTGCTTGCTGGCCATTCACAAATATTCTTTTTTTTTTTTTTGCATGGGCGGGCTCTGGGAATCGAACCCGGGTCTCTGGCATAGCAGTCAAGAATTCTGCCATTGAGCCACCAGTGCACCGCCCACAATAGTCTTTTTGGAAGTCTCCTTAAGTGTTTGAGTGTTGGAGGGGGGCAGAGAAGTGTGTATTGATTGTCTTTCTTTTCTCATGGGCAGGCACTGGGAATGGATCCTGGGTTTCCAGCATGGCAGGCGAGAACTGATTATTTTTTCATTATTGAGCTGGGTTATTCATATATCATATTTATTTATATATTATGAATACAAATTGTGTTAGATATTTGCATTATGAATATTGTCCTCAGCTATTAGTATCTCTAAATGAGTAAAAAATAATTGCTTCAGCCCAATGAGTAATTGTTTTCATATTAATGAATGCCATTTGTGTACTGTCTAATAAATCTTTGCCTACCCCTATAGTGGCAAATGTTTTGTTGACTGCATCCTTCCAGAAACTTTTACATGTTGAGCTTTTATGTTTATGTCCATAAACAACTATGAATGAATGTTTATACATGATTCCTGGTAGGGTTTGAAGTTTATACTTCACTACAGATAACTCAGATTTCCCAGCACTTTTTGTTAAAAAGCTCCTCTTGTCCCTTTGAGTGATTCCACTGTCTTTGTCTAAGTATATTGAACAGAAATGCATGAATCTACTTTCTATTATGCTCTATTGATTCATATCTTCCCTTACACCATTACCATACTGTGGTGATCAATAAGTCCTGAATTCGTGAAATGAGGCTTTTAATCCCCAACTTCAGTTTTCTTTACCAAAATAGTTTAGCTGTTTTAAGCCCACTGTTTGTACATTTTCACTTAAATTTTATAATCAGATTGCCAATTAAAAAGATAAGCCTGCTGAAATCTTGACTTTAATTGTATTGAATCTACTTATCAGTTTGAAAGAGAATTAACATCTTAAATGTTTTAGTATAATGATTCATTAACATGATATCCTTTTTATTTTATTTAGGTGTTTTAAAATTTTTCTCAGCAGATTTTTCAGTTTTCAGTATAATGGTCATGCACACACTTCATTCCATTTTATCCCAAATATTTTATGGTTAATGGCATTTTAAATGGTGTTATCATGCTATTTCAGCTTTAGTTTATATACTTTTACGTATATACATGGAAATATACATTACATGTAAATATATATTGCATGGAAATAGAATTGTTTTTTTCATAGAATCAATTTCTATCTTTGATATTGTTTAACTTACTCATTAAATCTAATAGTTTGGCAATTCTTTAAGATTTTCTACATTAATAATTATATAATATGCAAATACAGTTGGTTTACTTTATCATTACTAATATTTATATTTTTAAATTTATTTTTTCACCTTATTTCATTATTAAAAATATCATAACATTACTGAGTATAAGTGGTCAGGAAAATAATCCTTGACTTACTTCTGATTTTATGGGGAAACAATTCTTTCCTTTACCATTATGTGCATTATTTCTATTGATATTAAACAGGCAACCGTACCATGTTGATAGATTTCCCTTATATCATAGTGTACTAAGAGTTTTTCCATTAATGCACATTAAGTTTTGTCATAAGGTTTTCTACTTTGTTGATAAGATTTTAATATGGTTTTTCTCTTTTATTAGGTCCATGACCTGAGTTATAATTTCTTTTCAATGTAGAAACAAACTTGCATTTCTACTATAATCTTTACTTCTATCTTATGTAATAGTTCATATACTGATGCGCTTATTTACTAATATTTAGTTAATGAAGTTTGTGGGGAATTTTGTAATGTTTATTCATGAGAGATATTGGTGGAAAATATCCTTTTCTTGTAATGCCTTCCGTTTGTATTTGAAAAACTCTGAAAACTTCATTTTCTGAAATTTTACATAGGATTCATATTATACATCATTATATATATATATATTATATATATTAAGTTGCTTTGAATTTGCAACTGTTCTTTAAAGAATTGCTTTAAATTAAATATTTACTTTATTTAATACAGTTAGTGCTGTTTAAATTATCCATAATAAATCATTTATTTGTGGGCATAAAATTACATATATTAAAAAAAATCCTTTTAATTATGCAGTTTGTTGAGTTTTGACCAATGTACATATTTATGAACCTCTGAAGAAAATAAAATGTAGAACTTTTCTATCAACCAAAATAGTTCCTTTGTTCCCCCTTTAATTGACTCTACACTTCCCAAATATGTATAGTCCCTGAAAATCAGTTTTTTTTTTACGTCCCTGCACGTCTGCCTATTCTATAATATCATGTAAATGCAATTAAATAACATTTGGACAGTTGACTTTTATACTTGTGTCTTGCATTTAGCAAAATGCCTTTGTGTGTTTACCCAAGCTGTCACATGCATCTGTACCCTAATGGGTAGTCTCCCGTCTCATGCATGTACATGCGGTTCACGCATCCCTAGTTGGTGAACTTTGGGGTTGTTGCCAGCTTGGATCTATTATGAGTAAAGCTTCTGGACTGCACGCAGGGCCTGGTGTGGGTGCATATTCTCACTTCTCCTCGTTAGATGCTTATGGGAGCCACTGGTGGACTGAATGGTGTGCCTGCTCGCTTTCATGAGTAAGTGCCAGTCTGTTTCCAAAGGGGCCCGAACCTTTGAAATCCGAGGAGAAAGTAGGACATTTACAGTTGTTCCAGTCTTCCCCAGTACTTGGTTTCAACAGTGGTTTTTTGTTTTACTTTTGTTAAATTTAGCCATTCTTGTGCATGTGTAGTGGCGTCTCTTTGTGGATTTAACTGTCATTTCCTTAATGTAAAATTATTTTGAACATCTTCTCATGTGTGATTAGTCATCAATAAATCCATTGGTGAAGGGTATGGTCATACAGTAGCCCGTTCTAACTTATCTAACCATTTTTTTATTATTGCATTTTAGGTATTATTTTTATATTTTATATGTAAGTCCTTTAACATATGTGCATCATACAAATACTTCTCTAATATGAGCCATATTTTAAACTGTTTTTAAAAGATGAAAAATTTTTAATTTTAATGAAGCTAAGTTCATCGATGCTGTCTTTTATGGATTCTGTTTCCTTCCTGTAAGTTTCTGTCTGAATCAGGAACACTAGAATTAATTTTTCTATGATGTCATCTATAAATTTTATAAGTTTGGCTGTTAAATTTAGGTCTATGTTACATTTCATAATATGAATTATATATTGCAAGGCCAGTCTCAAAATCCTGTTTTCTGATTCTGTCTTTTTATTATATATGAATGATTTTTTGTTTAAGCTCCTTATTGTTGAGATAACCACTAGAAACAAAACCCCAGAATAATCAGTGTCACTAAAAAATAACAATAGGAATGTCTAGTTTTTAAATATAAAATTACCAGAGGTAACTTGCTGAAATGGAAAACCAGGGATTTGTTTCTACTCCCACTTTAAACAACAAATCTGAACAAACATATTAAGCAATGCTTTTTAGATATTAGAAATTAGTCAGCACAAGGCACTGATTAGAGAGAAATGGGAAGTTATTAAGGGGATCCCTGTGACTTGCCCAGCTTAGTGCTTGGAGAGTAGCCAAGTTCTTGTGCAAAGGGAACCACTAATCAGAGCCTGGAAAATATATATATTTCAAAATCAAAGCAAAATAAAAAAAAGACTTTTTTCAGAATTATTGGAGCTGAGAGACTTCACCAATAGACCTATACTAACATATATATGTGTGTGTGTGTGTGTGTGTGTGTGTGTGTGTGTGTATTTAACATATATATGTTAAATGGAGTACTCAGAAGGAAAATGATACCAAATGTAAATATGGATATACGTACACCCCCCAAAAATGAAAAGCACTAGAAACAGTTATATACAGGGTAATATAAAATGCTTTACTGTTATTTATTTAAAAATCTTTAAAAGATTATCGACCATATAAATAAAAAATAACAATATACCGTGGGGGATAAAACATATCTAAAATAAGATGTATGAATACAAAAGCGCAAATACTGGGAGAAAGAGATGGAAGTATACTATTCTAAGCTCCTTATAGTGTAAGCTAACAGATACAGTATTATTTGAAAGAAGACCATCATTAGTTAAAGAATTATGCTCTGAATCCTAAAGCACAGAACCAAACAGAACAAGGAAAGAAGAGTAGTAACATTCAATGGAATTATGAGAAAAACATAAAAATTAACCCCAAAAAAGAAAAAAAAGCACAAGGAAATTAGACATAGAACAGATGAGACAAACTACTAAAAGCATATAATATGTTAAAACCCAGACACATCCATAATCCATCATATGTAAATACCCCAATTGCTGATGCAGTGACCAGGCAAAACAGCTTTTTCATGGATATTCTCCCTGGTGAATATTCCTTTCATAATTCTGTTTTACCCTCTACTTTCCACAGTGATTATTTCCGAAGAAAACTGTAGAAAATAAGCCTTGTTTTTCTTTAAGTTTGGTGTGAACTACCTCACTTTAAAATGATTTAGAAAGTCTATTTTTGAACTGACATGCTGAGTCACTCCTCTTTTCTTAACTAACACATACTAGTATAAAAATCCTGTCCATTGGAAATCTGTGCGGGTTTATTCATTAGTATGGCTTTATTCTAAAGTGTTTCACTAATACTTGACTTTAATTTTCAACTTACTTATCAGACATCCCACATTAATTACACTTTTGGGGGCCTACATACATGCTTGTCTTCCTAGTTGAAAACATTTTGGAATTACATTTTCACTTCTTTATTAGGTATAAGCATGTGAATGTATGAGCTTTCTTTAAAATATGACAAAGCGAGGCATTTTAATTCTGAGTGATAAGCAAACTTACTGTAGCATTTTTATTAAACGTTTCTTTTTTATAAATTAAGGACTGAATATACTTGAATCTAACATTTTGACTTTGTTAATTCTAGCAATTCCAAAATTTATTTGACCCAGAAATACTTCTCTCTGCAGAGCACCTGTACACATATACTTATGTTCTTATTGAAGCATACTTTGAGAAATAACCTGCAGTATTTCTGGCTTATTTCACTCAACATAATGTCCTCAATGACATTTTTGCATGCATCATGACTTTATTTCATCTTACAGCTGTGTAATATTCCATTGTATGTATATACTACAGTTTGCTTATCCACTCATCTGCTGAGGGATGTTTGGGCTATTTCCATCTCCTGGCAATCATGAAAAAATGCCTCTATAAGCATCAGTTTGCAAATATCCGTCCGTTTCCCTGCTTTCAGTTCTTCTGAGCATCTAGTAATAGGATTGCTGGATAATATGGCAGTTCTATACTTTGCTTTCTGAGGAACTGTCAAACAGCCTTTCAGTGCAGCAGTAATATTATACATTCCCACCAAACAGTGAATTAGCATAGGTATTTCTCCACATCCTTTCCAGCATTTTAGTTTAGTTTAGTTTTGTTTTATAATGGCCATTCTAGGAGGTGTAAGAAGATATCTCATTGTGTTTTAATTTGCACTTCTGTAACATCTATGGAAGTTGAGAATTTTTTCATATATTTTTGAGCCATTTGTATTTCCTCTCTAGAGAAGTGACTATCCATGTCTCTTGCCCGTTTTAAATTGGGTTCTTTTCCCATTTTGATGCTGATTTGTAGGCTCTCTTTATATATTCTGGATATTAAACCCTTATCTTATATATGGTTTCCAAATATTGTCTTCCATTGCAATAGCTTGCCTTTTTACTTCACTGACAAAGTCCTTTCATGTGCAAAAGTTTTCAGTTTTGAGGCTATCCCATTTATCTATTTCTTAATTGCTTTGTGCTTTGGGTGTAAGTCTAGGAAACCATCTCCTAACACAAGATCTTTACGATGTTTTGCCACATTTTCTTCTAAATATTTTTTTTTCATTTTCTTCTAACTATTTTATGCTCTTAGCTCTAATGTTTAGGTTGTTGATCCATTCTGAGTTAATTTTTGAATAGGATGTGAGAGATAGGGGTCCTCTTTCATTCTTTTGGATATGTATGTCCAGTTCTCCAAGTACCATTTGTTGAAGAGGCTACTCTATCCCAGTTGAGTCGACTTGACTACCTTATCGAAAATCAATTGTCTGTAGATGAGAGTCTATTTCTGAACCAACAATTTGATTCCATTGGTTGGTATATCTATCTTTATGCCAGTACCAGGCTGTTTTGACCACTGTAGCTCATTTATATGCTTTAAAGTAAGGTAGTGTGAGACGTCTCACTTTATTTTTCCTTCTCAAGAAATTTTTAGCTTTTGGGGCACCATGCCCTTCCAAATAATTTTTTTTTAATTTCTATTTCTATAAAGTAAATTGTTGATATTGCACTGAATTGGTTTTAATTAGTATTGCCTTGAATCTATAAATTGATTTATATACAATTGACATCTTAACTCTTAGTCTTCCAATCCATGCACAGGGCACGTCCTTCCATTTATTTGGGTCTTCCTTGATTTCTTATAGCAATGTTTTGTACTTTTCTGTGTATAGGTCTTTTATGTCCTCGGTTAAATTCATTCCTAAATATTTGATTCATTTGGTTGCTTTTGCAAATAGTGGTTTTTTTTTATTTACTTCTCAGATTGCTCACTACCAGAGTGTACAGATACTACTGATTTTTGTATATTGATCTTATATCCTCCTATTTTGTTGCACTAGTTTTTTAGCTCTAATAGCTTTGCTGTAGTTTTTTTACAGATCATGTCATCTGCAAACAGTGAAAGTTTTACTTCTTCCTTTCCAATTTGGATGCCTTTTATTTCTTTTTCTTGCCTAATTTCTCTAACTAGAACTTGCAGCACAATATCAGATAACATTGGTGGCAGTGGGAATTCATGTCTTATCCCTGATCTCAGAAAGCTTTCAATCTTTCCCCATTGAGTTTAATGTTTGTTGTAGGTTTTTCATATATTTCCTCTATCATGTTGAGAATGTTTCCTTCTATTCCTGTCCTTTCAAGTGTTTTCATCATGAAAGAATGCTGAACTTTGTCAAATGCGTTTTCTGCATCAATTGAGATGATCCTGTGGACTTCTCCCCCTTTGATTTATTGATGTGTTTTATATTGCATTAATTGATTTTCTTATGTTGATCCAGCCTTGCATATCTGGAATAAAACCCACTTGGTTATGGTTTATAATTCTTTTAATGTGTGCTGGATTTGATTTGCAAGTATTTTGTTGAGGGCTTTTGCATCTATATGCATTAAAAGCTTGGTCTGTAGTTTCCTTTTCTTGTAGTATCTTTGTCTGGCATTGGCATTAGGGTGATATTGGCTTCAGGAATGAGACAAGTAGCTTTCCCATTTCTTCAATTCTTTTTTTTCTTCAAGAGTTTGAGCAGGATCGGTACTAATTTTTTTTCTGGAATGCTTTGTAGAAATCACATGTGAAGCCATCTGGTCCTGGACTTTTCTATTTTTGAGAGGTTTTTAAGACTGATTCATTCTCTTTCCTTGTGATTGGTTTGTTGAGGTCTTTTATTTCTTCTCAAGCCATTGTGGGCTGTTCAGGCTTTTCTAGGTAGGAGGTTGTCCGTTTCATCTCAATTTTCTAGATTGTTAACATATAGTTGTTCATAGTATCCTCTCATTATCTCCTTTATTTCCTCTCCCATTTCTGATTTTATTTATATACATCCTCTCTCTCTTTTTTACTCTGTCAGCCTAAGGGTCCATTGGTATTATTGATTTTCAACCTCTAGTTTTGTTGGTTCTCCCTATTTTCATGTTCTCAATTTTTATTTATTTCTGCTCTATGTTATTTCTTTTCTTCTGTTTGCTTTTGGGTTAATTTGCCATTCTTTCTCTGTTTCCTCCAGATGAACAATTAATTCCTCAATTTTTTCAGTTCGTTCCTTCTTAATATAAGTCATTTAGGGCCAGAAATTTCCCTCTCAGCACTCCCTTTGCTACATTCCATAAATTTTGATATATTGTGTTCTCATGTTCATTTGCCTTGAGATGTTTACTGATTTCTCTCATAATTTGTTACTTGGCCCACTGTTTTTTTTTAAGAGCTTATTGTTTAGCTTGCATTTATTTTTGAATTTTCCAACCTTCTACTATTATTGTTTTCTAACTTCATTCCATTATGATTCAAGAAAGTGTTTTATATAATTTCAATCTTTTAAAATTTATTGGGACTTTCTTTGTGATCCAACATATGTTCTATCCTAGAAAATTATCCATAAGCACTTGGGAAAAATATGTATCCAGCGTTTGTGAGGTGTGGTGTTCTGTAAATGTTTAAGTCTAGTTCATTTATCACATTATTTAAGATATCTCTTTCCTTAATGATCCTCTGTCTAAATGGTCTACCCATTGATGAGTGTGGTGTATTGAAGTCCCCAAATATTATTGTAGAGTTTTCTACTTTTTCCTTCAGTGTTTTCAGTGATTGCTACATGTATTTTGGGATAGTCTGGCTCAGTGCATAAATATTTATGATTGTTATGCCTTCTTGTTGAATTGCCCCTTTTATTAATACATAGAGTCTTTCCTTGTCTCCTTTGGCTGCTTTACATTTGAATCCTAATTTGTCTGATATTAGTATAACTACCCTTGCAGATTTCTGGTGGTTGTTTTCATGAAATATTTTTTTCCAGTCTTTCAATTTTGACCTATTTTTGTCCTTGGGTCTAAATTTACTCTCTTATAGACAGCATATAGATGGATCCTGTTTTGTTTTGTTTTTTATCATTTCTTCCAGTCTATATGTTTTTTTTTTTTTGGCATGGGAAGGCTCTGGGAATTGAACCCAGGTCTCTGGCATGGCAGGCGGGAACTCAGCTACTGAGCTGCCATTGTCTGCTCAGTCTATATCTTTTGATCAGGGAGTTTAATCCATTCACATTTTATGTTATTATGGTAAAGGCAGTACTTTCTTCTACCATTTTGTTTTTTGGAGTTTATGTGTCATATCTGACTTTTTCTCTCATTTTATCCTTTATTTACCCATACTTATAATTTTTCTCAACTTTTCTCCAAACCTCTCTGTCCTGTCTTTTCCTATCTGCCCATAGTGCTTCCTTTAGTATTTCTTCTAGAGCAGTTCTCTTGCTCATGAACTTCCTCAGTGTCTGTTTTTCTGTAAATATTGTAAATGTGTCTTCATTTTGAAAGGACAGCTTTGTCATATGTGAAACCTTGGTTGTCAGTTTTTTTTTTCTTTCAGAATCTGAAAGATATCATTCCACTACCTTCTTGCTTCCATGGTTTCTGCTGAGATATCCACACATCATCTTATCAAGCATCCCTTGTATATGATATATGGCTCCTCTCTTGCGGCTTTCAGAATTCAGTCTTTATCATTGACATTTGACAGTTTAACTAGTAAATGTCTTGTAGTAGAGCTATTTTGTTTGGAGTGTGCTGCATTTCTTGTATCTGTAATTTTATATCTTTCATAAGGGTTGGGAAATTTTCAGTGATTATTTCCTCCATTATTCTCTTTGTTCCTTTTTTCTTCTCCTTTTCTTCTGGGACACCCATAACATATATTCATGTGCTTCATGTTGTCATTCAGTTCCCTCAGACCATGCTCATAATTTTTTCTTCTTTTCCCTATCAGTTCTTTAGTGTGTAGGATTTCATATGTCCTGTCCTTCACCAATCCTTTCTTCTGACTCTTCAAATCAAAGTACATCTGTCTCCATCGTGTTTTTCATCTATTCTACTGTGGCTTTCATTTCCCATAAGTTCTGCCTTTTTTTATGCAAGCTTTGGAATTCCTTTGTATGGCAAGCCAGTGTCTTCTTCATTTTTGTCACATTTTTTTCCTCATTTTTGTCACAGTTTTCTTCAACTCATTGAATTTGTCAAGATTTGTTTGAACATCTTTAATTAGTTTGTTCAACTCCTAATTCTCATTTGATGTTTTAATTTGTTGTTTTTTCTGGGACATATCTTCTTGCTTCCTAGTATGGCTTGGGATTTTTTTGCTGGCGTCTAGGCATCTGATTTTCTTCATTGGTTTATCCTGGAGGTTGATTTCTCTCTTTTACCTAGGGTTCTGATGTTGGTTAGCTTTGTTCTCTATCTGTTCTTTGAGATTCAGTTCAGTTATTCTAGATCTCTAAATATGGCTTCTGTTTAACTAATCAGAAATTTTCAGCTCTTGTTTTTCTGGTTCTTACATTGCCTACATAGAAGTATTTGGGGATTTTCCTTTTTTCATGTGTACAGTTGTTTCACCACCAGGAAAAGTATCTCTCTTCCCTGTTTCTCTTCAGGAAAAGTTGATCTGCCCTTGCTTGGCTTTGCTTTGTTTTGTTTTGCCTCCAAATGTTTTTAACACTCCTTTTTTTTTATCTCTATCAATTTTTAACTGGATTTCTGGCTTTAGGAAGAGGGTCTTTCCCCAAATAGGATCAACCACAATCTGATTTTCCCAGACAAGACAGTCCCTGGACTCACAAAGAGGGTGTAATCAGTATCAAGATTCCCTGGTGATGAGACCCAGAAGGGTACCAGTGATTCCCATGGAGCATCTTAATTCTGTACTTTTCGTGCCCTGCCCAGCAGATGATGTTTGTCAGCCTGTTGGACTGCATGCTTTAAAATATTACCATACCTTAATTCTTAGCAGACCCTGTCCCTGCAAGGGGCATTGTTGAGACTGAGGCTGAAGGTGAGCTTAAACTCTTTCTGTTTCCCAGATCCTGGGGTGTAAATTCTCTAAATAACAGTCAGTTCCTGTGCTGGTATATGCATATCTCTTTTTTGGAGAAGGGAGCAGCTCTTTATCCCCTTTTTCCCCCCTGTTCCATGCAGGCTGGAAATGTTACCAGTGTTTTAAACAGCCCCCATTCTCCTACACCAGGAACATGCTTTAGACAGGCTGGGTTCTATTTTTAGTAGGTTTAAATTGTTACATGTTTGAGACAGGCTGGTCTCTGCCATTTGTAGGTTGAAATTTCTGCTAATATCCCAGCCCTTGGAATTTAAATTCACTTTATGGGAGTCACCACTTGTGCTGGGCTTTGTCCCACCCTTTTCTTGGGGAAGATACTCTCTTTAGGGAATTATCTCCTTCACCTAATTATTTAGTTTTTTCTCTCAGGCATTCCTTAATTCTTCCATTTCCTGGGTCAGTACTGAAATATCAGAGTGCCTGTTGCTTTCTTTAATGGGCTGCTAAGAAGCTAAGAAAGAAAAATAAAAGAAGGAAAAATCCTTTTCAGACTTAGTCCTCATACCACAGTATCACCAATCAAGAGCCAGAGTTGGTACCCAGCTCCATGTGCCCCTTTTCTTGAGGCACAGCCCTTTTCCAGTATTCTTAGCACAGCCAATTCCAAAAGTCTCTGCTTTGTTCATTAGCCCTGTATCCTTGCTGCTGTGGAGAACTCTCCAGGTTTCTTTCATATTTGCCTTAAAGTTTTATCTGCATTCAGAGCTTGTATTCAGCAATCTGAATTCACTAGTCAAATCTGCCACTGAAACTTGGTTGAGCATTCTTTCCCTTGCTCCTAGCAGAAAGGGCTCTGTTTCCCACCAGAAAGAGTCCTCAGACAGCCTGCTCTACCACTGGGGGAGGGGCACCCAGCCTCTGCAGTGTGGAAGAATTTACTTACAGTTCTGTGCTGTGATCTTGGTCTTTCCACCTATTCCAGGCTGGTGTTTGATGTGCATTATGGAAGTCCCCCAAACAGTTGTTCCAGATAGTTCTTGGATATTTACTAGTGGCCCTAGAGTTCAAAATAAAAACTACACTTTCCTCTACCCTCTTGTGCCCTGAATGCATATTTTTTCAAATCAACGAAAAGGAAGAAACACTCCAAAAGGAAACATTCACAGTTTTATTAAGGCAAACCTTTTGTCAAGTTAAACACAGGTAAATATTAAATGAACCAAAAATCACTCTTCTGATATCTGCAAATCAAAATGACTTTGACAACAGTGGATATCTGTTTCATAGTCAAGTTTTATGTGAAAAATGTATTATAGAGTACTAGTACCTAATTCATTTTTCTAAGCCTCAAACTTTGTTGCTAGAGGACATTATATTGATGAAAACTTTAAATGACACCACATCTGGCTGAACCTGATTTGAGAAACTCAAAAGAAAAATAAATTGATTCTCTTTTCTGAAATTGTTGTGATGTATGAGCTAGGCTAAGTTACTTTAAGAAGATAATTTTGATCATTTTACCAGTATGTTAAATATCACATTTTTTACATGTCTGTAATATGGAAATAACTTGCAAGTAATATAGGCTTTTCTATCACCAAAACTAAGCTAAACTTTCATTTACGTATATGCAATGGATTCATTCTTTTACTCCCCAGATAGTAGTTTCATTCACTGCACATTAAACCTCTGTGATAGAAGAGTTCTACAACACAAAATGCATTTAAATCAGACTCAGAAAGTCATTCACTGTAAAATTAAGCATTAAGACTTTTTTTTGAAACCATAAAAACAGATTGCTACTTTAAAGTTTTCTCATGGGCTTATTCAAGATTTCCAATTACATGCAGTTTTTTACTCAAAATTTAATATTAGGTTCATACTTTGTAGTAGTATGACCATGTTTTCTTGTTTCTCTCTAAAATGCCAACTTCCCTAAATTTCCCAATATAATTCTATTTCAATTTACTTTTCACACAATTATTTCAGAAAAAGAAAACATATAAAATGTATCCCTTTTCTTCAACTTTCGATATCTATTAAATCACAGATGAATAGTGGGGATTGTAAACTTGAGTGTGATTTACATTATTACTTAGCAAAGTAGAGGATGTAGGTAGATATGTAATTTTCAATAATATTTGGCAGTAGTAAACAGAAACTCCAAATTATTTCTTTTCATTTGAAAGTCATTGTCCTTACTTTATTCATTAATGGGAAGAATAAAAATTGTTGTTAAAGTTTGTTGCTAGAATGGACCTAACCCTTCATTTCATTAATGAAGAACCTGAAAATAAAGGATTTATCATTTAATGAATGTCCTTCCTATACCATGTAGCACCATAAAATATTAAAGTGGGATTCTAATTGCTGCTGTTTGATTATTATGTTCCTTCTATTACTATAAGTTGAGAAAATACACCAATGACATGTTTAAAAATATTTAAGTTTGCAATACCTTCTTTGAACTTAGTAAATTATAACAAACCACCTAATGGATTCCTCCATAGAATGCTGGCAATTAACATATTCTATCTCTTTTCATTATGGAAAATACAATATTTTCTAATTTATATATTCATATGTCAAAATGTTGACTAACTGGATAACCATTTAAATAAACATTGTTGATTATGAGCACTAAAATATCATACTTTAAACTATTGTGTCATGTTTATTTTTAATATACAATCCCCTGATATTTCTCTATCAACTAATTATCCTCTATGAAGGACATTTTACATTTTTGAAAATAAGTCATAGTCCGTGTTTGACCTTTCCTGGAGAGTACTCGACGATGCTTCTGGATACTGCTGTTTGATGGTTCTTGAAAAATACTCTTCCTTCTTTTCATTTAAAATTTATTTGTCTGCTTGTTCACATACTTTAAATTTTCTTAGAATAAAAAGCATAAAATGTCATCTGTAATTGCTTTTTAGCATCCTTGGATTCACTTAGCTGTTCTAAGCATGCATCTGTCCTATAGACCATATTTCCTAATATAATTGGTATTATGTTTTTCAGGGAAGGACAGTGATGGTATACTCAATTACTGTAGACACCCCACAAGTCAATGCTTAGGTAAAAACATCAGACAATTCACAACATGAGAAAATGATAATTTGACATTATAAAGTGGGTAAATCTGTCAATAAGCAATCCACCTGCCACCCAGTCATAGATCCTTTCACCCTGAATGACTCAACAAAAGTACACTGGGTTGTACTCAACCTTCAGAAGACAGAGGATTAAGGTATTTTATGGTAAAAGTAGAAGAATTTTTTAACTTTTTTTTTTTTTTTTTAATTTGCATACGGGCAGGAGCCACCAGGGATTGAACTCCAGACCTCCAGCATGGCAGGTCGGAGCTCTGCCTGCTGAGCCATGGCGGCCGCCCCAATTTTTTAACTTTTGACATCTTATTGAAGGACTACAGACACTTCATTTCATAGAAAAATAAAATAATTGAGGAATATTCTAAAGTAGTATATAAAGTAAAATATTCATAATATATATGATGAAATAAAAAATCCTGTTAATCAGAAAGGTATCAAATTTCCTTAGTTTACATATGCATTATTGTTCTATGAGTTGAAATATGTTTTTGGTTTGGAAATAGAGTATAATATACTATAATTAAATTATAGTGTACTGTTGTAATAAATTTCTGAATAATTAGAAAAAAGATACTTAAGGGACATATATAATCTTCAATTGAGACTGAATATGTGTTTAATCTAATAATAATGATGTGATTACCAGTTTTGACTATATTTTATCTTTCAGTTTTCTATTTGAAATTTTTACAAACAAATCTCTCATCGTTCTTTCTTTCATACCATGCAATTTACAAAGCTTTTCTTTACTCATCTACCTGAAAGTACCCTTCACGAAGTATGCCAAAAACGTATTTGATTAAATATTAAATGATTTTGTTTGTAATAAAAGCAGGATCAGTAAGTGCTTTGCAGACCTCGGTGATTCCTGGGCAGTAAAGAGTTCAAGGAAAAACAATACCTCTGTCTTACATAGTCACTATAGCACTTCAAAAATACATCCGAAACCAAGCCTTCTTAACCACATCCTCCCCATTATTTCTTCACATCCAAGGGGGCTTATGTTCTCAAGGCTGATTCTGGCTGGGAATAACAGCTTCACCTTGATTTTCAATGTCACCCTTCTCTCCTCTCTCTTGGCAGCCCCTTCCATTTTCTTTACTTTATAGCTTCTTATGCGGGTCTCCCATACAAAAAGAATAACAAGAATGAACAAACAAGAACATTACCTAAAACTGAGTATGAGATAGCCCTGCTCTTAGAACCCTAGAGCTGGCCCTGCATGCGATTATGTTCACTGTCTGCCTCAGAGCTACAGGGGCAACTTCCCTGCAGTCCTATTTTGCATATAGTGAATCAATTGATTCCACTACCTCCAATCTCAAGTTCAGGATGACCTGTTTCTGTGCACAGAGTCATTAAATAGGAAACTTCCTAAAATAGATAACTTTACCCAATCAATATCTTCCACTTGTCCATGTTATATTATAGTGTGCTCCTGATTTGGGGGAGAAGGGAGAAATGAGGAGAGTAGACAAAGCAGGGAACATGGTGTGAGGAAACAGAGAACTTGCCTGTGCTCACTCTGTGTTAGGAGCTGTGGTCAGGCCTTTTGTCCTGTGGAATTTGACAAAAAGTCATATTAATGAGTTTCCATAAATGTATAATATTTAAATCTATACTGTTTTTAACTATTATTTGATTGATTCAAGCTGAGAGTCAAATTAATACAAAATGTATTATATTGGAATGAGATGAATTTCAAGCTAAATTTTAAGTGGTTACAAAAGTAGTTTTTTTCTTCTTAAAACAATTTTCCTATGATGATACTGTAAAACTGTATGAGTTATTTATAGTGGTAGCACAATACTTATTTGTCAAAATATTTTATTAACTTAGATATTGCAAATTCATTATGTCATGCAGCTTAAAATATTGCGGGGAAATCATCTTTGAAGATATTGTATAGTGTCCTATAGAGTATTACCAAGTGAGAAATTGCAATTTAATAGAGGGTGTGTCATACTAAATTTGCTCAAATATTTGCTTTGCTTATTCCTAAATCAACTTATTATACAATTCATTGAACTTAATTTTCAAGTCTTCCCCAATGTACTACTGTTAATTAAGGCTACATGCTTTAAAATGAAAGGATCAGCTGGTGTACATTAGCTCTTCAAAAATTACAATACACACTTATATACATTTCCGCCATAACACTATCAAAATGAATTATATTGAAATAAAAGCCTGGATAGAAATATGAAAAATATCTAAGTATACATGATTAAACATTAGTAGTCTAAATAAAGGGAAACAAATTGCCCTATAACAAAATTAGCATGCCCTTTCTAGGCTTCATTTTGACCTCTTAAACAGCCTGTTTTTATGTACTCTCCAGTTTTTCCAGTTTCAACATTTATACATGATATTAATGCATTTAATTCTTAAATATTAGTTACTTCTTCCAAATTCTAAGAGATTAGCTGCTCTATGAAGATCATCAGTATCTACATAACATATATAAACATATGCTGGCAAATATTCATGTATAATATGATTGGCATACATATAGATAAATGTAAGCTTAAATGACTGACTTGGAGCATATGTCCAGGGAGAATTTATGGGGAAAGTTTGTTGAATATATATTGAATCTCTAGTAATTTTTAATCACTGTAGAAACAAATTTTAAATATCTTCATTAATATAATACTCATAAGGAAGGCTGCCTACAGAATTATGAGAATTTTAAGGCCCTTATATTAGTTTTTATTGCTGCCAAAAAAATTGCCAAAATCTTAGTATTTTAAAACAACTCCATCTGTTATCTCACAGTTGCTGTAAGTCAGGAGTCTGGGCTCAGCTTATTCCAAGTGTCGGCTCAGGGTCTCAAGGAAAACGTGTTGATCAGTCTTCATTCTCATGGGGAGCTCAGAATCCTCCTCCAAGCTCATTCAGATTGTTGGGAAATTTCAGGTCCTTGCAGTTCTATGATTAAGAACTTTGGCTCTTAAAACCCACCTCATTTCACAACATGATTGATTGCTTCTTCAA